>JBBPCS010006073.1:0-10050 GCA_037974645.1 Hollardia meadi
CATGTTAAGTGTCATGAGATAACTTTGTTGTGAATTGGCGCTATACAAATAAAATTTGATTTGATTTGATTTGATTCTTTTAGGTAATATTGTTGTTAGGTATATATGTTGCCGCTAGCTTAGCCGCTCGTTTTTTCAGAGGATTTTAAACTATTTTATTTTTGTGATTTTACCTCTTGAGCATGGACACTTTATCCAGGCGTTGTCCTGTCTCTTTATATATCCTGCTGGAGTGGCTACTGAAACCATCACCTAAACTAACGTTACATTCAGTATGGCGTGTGGCTCTTGTGAACTTACCATCCCCAAGTTGAAATTGGACATCTCCCGCCTGAAAAACAAAGAGAGGGATAAACTGATCCTGGGGTTTTCCACTCTTGCAGCGGCCCAGTCGAAGTGTATCTCCACCCTGAGCTCAGGTAGCGGCAACGCTCCGGTGTAGTCCCACCCGCCTCACTCTCACTAGTTTGTGGGGATGACAATACAACTCTTCCCTGGTCAGGCTCAATGGCAGCTGGTAGTGACTTGGCTTCTGCATCTGTCCTTCACCTGAGGGAAGATATCTGGCCCAGACTCAGAGCGAAACCTAAGTTTCAATCCTGCTCTACTCCATCCAAGCCCGAGCCCGAGCCCTGGAGCCTGGTCAAGGGCAGCAGGTCCCGTCGCTCTTTGGCTACTCGTCCCCCTGAAGTCCTGCAACTTGAAAATAAGTTTCAGGCGTTGGAAAACTTGGATTGTCCACCTTTTCCAACTCCAAATGGATGTTCATCCTCTGGCTCAGGTGCCACTCTGGAAGTTCCCCACCCTCATCTCCGACAGCTGCAGAGAGAGCTTCCACCAAGCCCGGGGCAACGGTCAACTCCAGGCCCGCAACAGGTGCCGGTTCCCAGCCGCCACGGAACTCCCCGCTGGACCCATGCTTGAGCCCGAGCCCAAGTTGTCTGAACAGGACAGACCTTCAGTGAACGCTTTGTTTGTTCAAGTATTCTGGCTCTGCTTCCCAGGAGCCAGAATACAGGATATCATCAATGCAGTTCCAAAATACATCCAGGACCATCCCTCCATCTCCACAGTTGTCGTACATATTGGAATAAATAACATTCATTCCCAACGGACTGAAAAACTCCAACAAGACTTCATTCACGTCATGGACATGCTGCAAGCTACAGGTAAACACTACGTCACGTTTATGTTTTTAACTGAAACATGGTTGGATGAAAACAGCCGAGCTGCAGCTCTTATTGAGTCCACACCCCCTAACTTTAATTTTCTTGATGTAATTAGAGCAGGAAGAAGAGGAGGTGGAGTAGCTGCTTTATTGAAAGATGTGTTTGTGTGCAAACGATTATCATTTGGTACATACAGCTCCTTTGAATATCTCTCTGTTGCATTAAATAACAGTGCTAAAATTATTCTTTTAATTATCTTTAGGCCACCGAAATATTCAGTCATATTTTTTGCTGAATTTGCTGAATTGACCTCCATTATTGTGACACACTGTGACCGTGTAATTATTACTTGTGATTTTAACATCCATATTGATAACCAAAATGATCGAAATGTACAGGAATTTCTCACGATCCTAGAAAATTTTGGGCTTACTCAGCATGTAAAGGAGCCTACTCACAACAAAGGCCATACTGGACCTAGTTGTTTTAAAAGGTCTAAACGTTTCCAATGTCACAGTCTTTTGACGCTGCTGTGTCTGATCATTTTTGTTTTGATTATGTTTGTCATTGTGGACACTTGCACTAGGTCTCATTCAGTTAAAAAACGATATCTCAGTGAATACAGTATTACAGCATTTTCTCAGGCAATCTCCATGATACCCTCCTCTAAGTCGAAGTCAGTCAATGATCGTCTAGACAATTTTAATGCTAAAATCTTGAATGTCATTGATGAAATTGCACCTGTAAAAATTAACGCCCCACACGTCAGACTTCATAAAAGAATGTGTCATAGAGCTGAGCGTAGATGGTAGTAAACCAAACTCCAAATTCATTATGACCTCTGCAAAGGCAGTACCCACAAATATATTTTAGAGTTAAAAAATGCATGTCAATCATTCATCTCTCAGATTATGAATTCAAAGAATAACTCATGCACACTGTTTGCAACTGTGGAGAAACTCACCAACCCACTAATGCCTCCTGAACTTAATTCTACGACATCATGTAATGAATTTGCTTTGTTTTTCTCTGAAAAAATTCAGAAGTTTAGGCAAACTATCAGTGCTTCCCTGCTTAAGTCAAATAATACGCCTCAGCTATCAACAAGAAGAAATGTGGAAAAAAGACTATTTTTGATGCCATAAACATCACAACTCTTGAAGATGCTGTTTTACATCTCAGTTCCACCACGTGTTGCCTTGACTTGCTGCAAGCAACTATCTGGCAGTTAACAACCACCATGACATTTTCCAGTCTGGATTTAGGCCCCGCCACAGTGAGACTGCTCTCATTAAGGTTCTAAATTACATTAATCTGACAACTGATGCTGGTAACATCTCAGTTTTCATAATATTGGACCTCACAACTGCATTTGACACGGTTGATCACAACAAACTGACAGATTAGAACACTGGTTTGGTCTTTCTGGCACGGTCCTTCACTGGTTCAAGCCCTACCTTCAAGAGATTATTTTGTATCAATTGGTAATTTCACTTCAGAGCATATCCCAACAGTGTGTGGGGTTCCTCAAGGTTTGATTCATGGACCTCTTGTTATTTAATCTTTACATACCGCCATTGGCTGAAATTATCCAGAATTTTAAGGTTTTTTATCATATGTATGCAGATGAAATTTATATAGCAGTGGCACCAAATGACTCCAGTCCAATCGACTCCATGGGACAGTGTGTGAAATAAATTAGTAGCTGGATGTTTCAAAATGTTCTTCAGCTGAACAATGACAAAACTGAAGTTATTGTTTTTGGGGCCAAAGAAGAAAGATGTAAAATCTCTGCTCACCTTAAATATCTGTCCCTAAAGACTAAAAATTATGCCAGAAACTTCAGTGTTATCCTGGACTCTGATCTTAATTTTAGAAGTAACATTAAATCAATAACAAAATCAGCCTTTTACCACTTCAAAAATATTGCACGAGTAGCAGAATGATAAGCAATTGAGTCTGCGTAGCCGTGCTTTCAACCTGGCCCTCATTGACCTATCACCGCACAAGGGCAGTCTATAAAGGGAGGTATTGTCCCTCTCAACTTCCTCTTGCTCTTTGGCACGCAGACCCTCCCATTTCCGGGTCACCTCGCTTCCTTCCGCCCGCTGCAACCGGTGCAGACTTTGGTGTTGTGGATCGCCTGTCTGCCGGCGTGAATGGCGCACGAGTTGATGTAATTCGCCATTGTTGCTGTACGAGCATGACGCTCCCCTCTCCCCCACCAGGTGTGGACAGACGCCACCTGATCGGGACTGTGGGCCAGGGTCGCTAACGGTTTTGCTGGGGAGCTGCTGCGGCGCTAATTAAAGAAACACTGTTGCTTTGCTTGGGCGCATTACTTTGTCTGGGTGCACAACTTTGCCTATGCGTGGTGTCTGACTGTGCACATCGCTTCGCCTCTAAGACTGTTAGGCCTACTACTGCCTGGCCTGTCCTCATGGCTTCGCCTTCACCACTGTTAAGCCTACCACCTTGCTTGATAGCTGGCTTGAGTGTGAATTTCTTCGTGTGCATTGACATAATGTTCAGCCTCTTTTTTGTGTGTGTGATTGAGTAGACTGTGGGGTTAACTCCCTCTTGCCCTCATTATCGTATTATGTGTTTTGACTATCCCCGTGGGTGATCAAAATTATTTTTTATTTATTTCCTTTTGATTTGTTTATTTCTTTGAATTAATATTATTGTTTTTGTGTGGCTTATTGTTTGACCTCAGCTGCCCAACAGGACTACACGTGTCCGGCAGCTGAACAGAGTCTTTTTGTTTAATTAATTTTGATATTATTTGTGTATGATTAATTCTGATTTCCTTTCACTAATTGTTGATATTTGATTACATTAACTGATTTTCTATTTCTTTGCATTGATATTGTTTATTTTTTGGGTAATGTGTTTTTGTTGTGTTAAACTGTAAAAGCCTGTTTTTCTTGGCAGCTTATATGATTTTGTTTATTTGTTTGATTTACTTTTGTAAGTAAGTGACTGCCACCCCTATAAATTTTGGTTTATTTTGGGGCAGACCCACTAATTGTTCCCCTTGTCCTTTCAGTTGCTGAGAGCCGAAGGTGGTGGCGCTGGTGCCCTGGTGGTGGTTTCCCCTTCCTGTGTGCCGTGCATCCCCTGGTTTTGTTCCTCACCATTATGTGTGTGTGTGTGTGCATGACCGTCATGTGTGATTGGGGTGATTTTTTTTTTTTTTTTTGCTTGGGATCCCTCTCACCCCTGTTGACCCATCTTACTACCGGTAAGCCTCAGCACCTGATTAGGTCCTCCCATTCTCTCAACCCCCTGTGTAAATGCTATTTTTACTGTCTTTTTAAGAGCTCAAAATTTTGTAATAAAATAACATTGACTTTTTAAAACTGGAACCACATCTCGTGCTCATCTTTAGTATAACGAACCTGTGTGCCTCTTGCTAGTGATACTGTGAAATTTAAATAATTCCTTGGGCAAAATTCCCATGGTGGCGTTGTTGGTTTCTGTTGGTTGTATAAGGTAATACCTCCACCCAATCTTAATCTCATCCTCGTTGCCACAATCTGGCGTTGTTGGCAGGATATACTTACTGAAAGCAGAGACGTGTGTTAATTTCTTTTCTTTTCCTGTTTCTTTTTTTACTGTGGCCCTTGGTAAACGCTATTTTAGGTGTATGAGTGTTTGTTTCACATCTTGTTCAGAGGCAAAAAAGCAGTTGGTTTCTTGTGGACTGCTAGTGAGTCCCGGTAAGGATAATTTTATCTTTTCCCTCTCACTTGGCTGCCTCATCTTAACTATAGTGTCCCCACTTTATTGGTCAGGGTGTAGCTATGGAGGGAGAGTTGCAAGAATTGAGGGATTTAGTTGCGCAGTTAAGAGCAGATAATGAGAGGCCGCAGCAGGAACAGGCTGCGGCCGTGCCTGGTCCTAGCACCGTGCCTTCTACTTCTGCTGCGCCCCCTATGGCTCCTTCCACTGCTAGTGCCCCTTTAACAGAGAGACTGGTTTTAGTGCCTTGGGATCGAAAATGTCCCATGTTTAGGGGAAGAACAGGTATACGGTTAGCTGAATGGATTGAGGAAGTACAGGCTTGCATGAGAGCGTGCCAATTGTCTACATCCGATCAGGCATTTTTCTTGTTCGACCACCTTGGCGCGCAAGGAAATAATGTACCGTTCTAGTGCAGAGTGGGGGGATCCAACCAAGATAACTGTCGCATTGCAAGACCTTTATGGGTGTACTGACTCCTACGTAGCCTTACAGGATGCCTTTTTCTCCAGACGGCAACAAGAAGGGGAGACCCTGCAAGAGTTCTCCCTCGCTTTGATGAGTCTTATGGTGTCGGTAAAACAGTGGGCGCCCAGTGATATGCCAGATTGCTGAAGTTTTGCTGCGCGACCAATTTGTCGAGCATGTCCTTGATGGTGCCCTTTGTTGCAAGCTTAAACAGTTTGTAAGCAGGCAGCCTACTGTTAGTCTACTTGAGGTCAGGGGCGAGGTGGTCCAGTGGGAATGTGAGGGTTTGCCAGGGGGCGCCAGGGGCCGAAGTCACTCCGTCCCTTTAGTTTTTGGCAAAACTTCAGCAAGAGCAGCTTAACCAATTTACTCAAAGCATTTCCCGTTTGAAGAGCTCTCATCAGCGCAGTCGTTCGGCTCATCGTGGCCCCATAATCTGTAGACGATGCCAGCAGCCTGGTCAATTTGCTAGGGAGTGAGACGGTCAGCCTTCTTTGCCCGCACTTCAACAGTCTAGCAGGCAGCCCCATTCTGCTCAGCCTTCGGAAAACTAGCGCCCGCCAAATTGCAGAGCCACAGTTTGGGGGTGCAGCCACTGGCTCAGGGGTTGTCCCAGGTGACTTGGGGGAAGCCTCTAAGCTCATGTCATCTTGTCCAAATTTAGATGTGAGCATGGGTGGGGTTAAGGTCCCTTGCTTGGTAGACACTGGGTCCATGGTGTCTACGGTCACGGAGAGCTTTTTCCTCCAGCATTTTGAACCTTGGGGTCGAGAGAAACTCCAGGCTTGTCACTGGCTACAGCTCAGAGTGGCCAATGGGTTGGCCATCCCCTACATTGGCTACCTGGAGTTAGACATCGAGCTCTGTGGTAAGTTAATGGCGAAACATGGGGTGTTGGTGGTCAAGGACCCTCCTGGTGGTGTGTCTGCTCAGGCCCCTGGTGTTCTAGGGATGAATGTCATTTGTAGATGTTACTGAGAGCTCTTTGGGCAGCATGGCCTGGCCTTGTTTGACTTGCCCTCGGTATCTGCGGCCCCAGAGTCAGTCTTGCAGGCATTGCAAAAGTGCCACCAGGCCAGCATGCAGACCCCTCAGGATGCTTCAGGTAAGGTAAAAGTGCGGGGCAGGAAGGCTTGTCGCATTCCAGGTGGTGATGCAGATAGTTGCAGCCACATGTTCAGAGCAGTATTCAGGCACCACTGTGTTGTTTGAGCCCTTGGACTCTGGCCATCCTGCCAGACTGCTCGCTTCACCTGCCCTGGTTCGGGTGGAAAGGGGCACTGCCTACATACCAATCATGAATGTAGGCTCCACAGACATGTTGCTCTATCCCCCGTACTGTTGTTGGCACCTTGGACGAGGTCCGTTTGGTCAGCCTGCCTGAGGGAGTCATTGAAGTTCCCTCTGGTGTGGCCACAGTGGCATCCCAAACCCTTTCTCACACTGTGCAGGATCAGATAGAAGCCATGGATCTGTCCACATTGCCTGCTGAAGAGCAGGGAAAGGGGAAGTCTCTCCTTACGAGGTACACCTCTATCTTTTCAGCCCACGACGGGGACTTGGGTTGCACAGACCTGATCGCCCATGACATCCCTCTCTTAGACGATGTTCTCGTTAAACAACGCTATAGGCGTATTCCTCCGTCTAAGTACGAGGTAGTCAAGGAGCATATCAAACAACTGCTTGAGACACAAGTAATCAGAGAGAGCAGCAGCCCCTATGCCACCCCATTGTGCTTGTTAAAAAGAAAGACGGTAGCCTCCGCATGTGCGTTGACTATAGGCAGCTTAACAAGAAGACCAGGAAAGATGCCTTCCCCCTTCCTCGCATCGAGGAATCCCTCGATGTACTGACAGGTGCCCGCTAGTTTTCCACCATGGACCTAGCCAGCGGGTACAACCAGGTCCCAGTTGCTGAGGCAGATCGGCCTAAAACCTCTTTCTGCATTCCATTCGGCCTCTTCGAATGGAATCGCATGCCCTTTGGATTCTGCAACGCCCCCAGCACCTTCCAGAGACTGATGCAGCGGATTTTTGGCGACCAACAATGCCAATCCTTGCTACTTTATCTCGATGACGTTGTGGTTGTCTCCGCCACCTTCGAGCAACATCTGGAGAGGTTGGAGGTGGTGCTGGGGTGGCTGCAGCAGGAAGGTTTAAAGGCAAAGCTTGCCAAGTGCGCCTTCTTTCAGCAGGAGGTGCGCTACCTGGGGCATGTGATTTCCAACAAGGGTGTCTCCACTGACCCGAGCAAGGTAGAGGTGGTAGCCAACTGGCTGCACCCCACTACCATCTCAGAGCTGCGGTCGTTCCTTGGTTTCGCCAGCTACTATCACCGCTTTATGGAGGGCTTTGCCAAGTTGGCTGCCCCTCTACATAAGCTGGTGTCTGATTTGGGAGGCACAAAGTCGAAGAAGAGGTCAGACCGTGCGGTCACTGGGAACTGGACTGAGGAGAGTAACGGAAGCTTTGAGATGCTTAAGGCTAAGCTCACCACTGCGCCTGTGCTTGCATATGCAGATTTCTCCCTTCCTTTCATTCTGGAGGTGGATGCAAGCTATGGAGGTCTGGGGGCTGTCTTGTGCCAACAGCAGGAAGGGAAGGTTAGGCCAATAGCCTATGCAAGCCGAGGTCTGAGGCCCACTGAGCGCAATATGGTCAACTACAGCTCCATGAAGTTAGAGTTTTTGGCACTCAAATGGGCCATGACTGAGAAATTCAGGGAGTATCTGCTTGGCCACAAGTGTGTTGTGTTTACAGACAACAATCCACTTAGCCACTTGTCATCTGCCAAGCTTGCGTCCTTTGATTTGATCAAATATCGCTTTGGAAGGAATAATAAAAACACGAATGCTCTATCCCACCAGCATCCACCCGGAGCACAGGAAATCGACGTCATGATTCCTGGCACCTCACTCCCCAAGTCCCTACAGCAAGCCCTGCATGTTCACAAGTCTGAAGCATCCCAAACCGCTGTCATGGCCCTTCCACCGCATACACCCTCTGATATCTGCGCACTTCAACAAGCTGACCCTGTTATCCGGGAAGTCTTGGCATTTTGGAGGCTGAAGCAGCGTCCCAGCTATGAGGAGTGCAAGCGGCTGTCTCGGCCTGCTTTATCACTGCTCCGGCAGTGGGATCGCTTAATTGAGAGGAATGGAGTCCTGTACCGCCAGTTCTTTCACCCTGATGGTGCGGAAACAGTGTTTCAGTTGCTTTTGCCTGCTTCTTTAAGGGAAGAGGTGCTCACTGAGGTCCACCAGAGGCATGGCCACCAAGGTGTCGAAAGGACCTTGGAACTACTCAGGCAGCGGTGTTACTGGCCAGGTACGTCCTTGGAGGTGGCACATTGGTGTCAAACTTGTGAGAGGTGTCAGGTTGCCAAGGACACCCAACCAGCTGCTCGTAGCTTCATGGGGCATCTGTTGGCCTCTCGGCCTAATGAGATCCTTGCCATGGATTACACTGTTTTGGAACCCACGCATAATGGGTTGGAGAACGTCCTTGTAATAATGGCTGTCTTCAGTTAGTACACGCTGGCTGTGGCTACACGTGACCAACGAGCCTCTACTGTGACTGAGGTTTTGGTAACAGAATGGTTCTCAAAGTTTGGCATCCCTGCCCGCATACATTCCGACCAGGGACGAAATTTTGAGAGCTCTCTGATCCAGCAGCTTTGTGGCCTCTATGGCATTGAAAAATCGCGCACAACTCCAAACCATCTGGCTGGCAATGGTCAGTGTGAACGGTTTAATCGTACCCTACACAACTTGCTGCGCACCCTGCCTGTGTCTCGGAAGCGGGACTGGAACTCATGCCTACCTCAACTACTGTATTCTTATAACACAACTACCCATCAGGCAACTGGTGAATCCCCGTTCTTTTTAATGTTTGGGCAAGAGCTGAGGCTCCCAGTTGACTTCCTGTTGGGCAGGGTCCAAGATCCGGTTGGTGGTGATGTCAACAACTGGATTCAGGAGCACCAGACCCGGTTACAGATAGCTTTTGAGGGCGCCCGAGAGAGGTTGAGAGTTGCAGCAGAGCGCAGGAAGAAAAATTACGATCAGCATGTCAGAGATGCCCCATTGAAAGTGGGCCAGTTGGTGTTGTTGCGAGATTTCGGTGCAAGAGGGCGCCATAAGATCCAGGACCTGTGGGGTTCGTTGACATACAGATTCCTAAGAGCGCAGAAAGAGGGAGGCTCGGTGTACACCATTGCACCAGCAGATGACCAGACCAAAGCCATGGCTTATTGTGGTTGTGCGTAGACATTTACGACAGAAGGTGATTGAGGTTGGGCTGTGGGCTGTGGTGTGGCATGTGCTCCTTCAGCTGAGTTATTGTTCATTATTGGGGTTTTCTTATTTTTATTGGTAAGCTCTCCCAGCTGTAATTTTGCCACTATTCATTGAATGTCTTTCTCTTGGTCTTTCAGTCTTTGCTCATCTTTTCTGTGTCTCTCTACTGCATGTATCACATGATCACAGAACTCTCTGTGAGACTTTGATATCAGTCCCATTACATCATCCAACCTGCTTTTTACTGGGCCAGGCATGGCCTCAATCACTGATGTTCTGAACAGCGTAGTCAGTTGAGGATTGCTTTCAGCTTCCTCCTCAGTCTCTTGCTTCCACCTTGATATCACAGAGAGCCAGTATTTTGCCAACAGT
>JBBPCS010006074.1:0-10050 GCA_037974645.1 Hollardia meadi
TAAATTCTGAAACATGGATTCTTCACACACATGTTCAACCCGGCAGCACAGAAGATCTAAACAATCAGCACAGTTTGGGTCTAATTTTGTCGTAATTAGCGTAAGAATTCTTGAGTTATGACTAAAAATGTGTTTAATGGGTCACAGTCACCTTTGACCTCTGACCACCAAATTCTAATTAGTTCATCCTTGGGTCAAAGTGAATGTTTGCGCCAAATTTTAAGAATTTCCATCAAGGTGTTTATGAGATATTGCGTTCACAAGAATGGTACGGACGGACGACCTGAAATCATAATGCTCCGGGCATGACTATCACCAGTGTAGAGGCATAAAAACTACTTCTATTTGTCATCATGCTGAACAGGCAAAACTTTATTTTTTGTGACACTACCCTGAAAAACAAGTTGCTCTGTCATTCTCCTTGGTAGATTAATTACTAAGTTAATCATCAATTTAACTCTGATATAAGCTGCCCCATGATTCCAGTTCATTTCAAAGATGCTGTATGGGTTGACTTCAGGGCTCGGTACAGGCCAGTCAAGTTCTTCCACACCAAACTGGGAAAATCATTTCTTTATGAACCTAGATGGAGGGAATTGTAATGTTTCAAAGAAAAAAAGCCAGGTGATGTAGTAGAAGACCCAGTAAGTCAGCGGAGGGAGGAGGTTGGCGTGGGACGATGTGTGAAACCAAAGTCAATGCATGTAAGTAACATAACTTTTACATAACTTACAAACTTCTTTGAACTCACACCAAGATCTTTTCCTCAACCTAAACAATGTTCGCAATGTTGACCACATCACAACAAAGGTCCGGTCCGGTATGTACTGTATGTGTATGGAGACGTGTTGGTTCATCACTACAGGTGACCCCTTTCACAAAGTCATGTGATCCAAGTAAATATGTAAAGATATTAACTTGACCATCCTTGTGATTTTGTACAGAAATGTATGTGGACTTTCCCACCTGAAGTGTAATGTTTTATATGTGACAACAAAAGCTTCTGAAGATCTTTACTGTCCTCACACAACTCGAGACAGCTCACAAGTGCTTTACAGTCCGTCTCTACACAATATCTTCAAAAGATCCTGTACTTCCATGACGAGCTCACTGCTGGGAAGCTCAGCTTAAAGACAGTCTCTTTGAAATTAGCAATTCAGCTCTTTTTCTACGCTGTAACCCAAGAAAAAAGAAACAGATTCATGTATGAAGAGCAATACCAAAGAGAGACTTCTCAATCCTTAATCCCTTTCTCACCCAAATGCAGCACACTCCCAAATACTTCTTACCTGCAAGCCTTTCAGTAAAGCTCAGCAAATAATTCATGAGACAGTTCTTGAACACAGTGGTGCTCAGATAAGATTAGCCAATATGGCTGTGAATGAAAGATAAGTGCTGACTAATTCTTCAAGTCTTGGGGGCAGAGTTTCCCGCAGAGTCCCAGTGGGCTGACCTGCAGCTGAAGCTTCCTGCAATGCTACTAGCTACGACCGATCAAAGGCGCGGACTGATGACTCTTTACACTTGGCAGATAATTCGAACAGACATACGGAGGCGCTTGTCTATGAAGTTACCTAATGATTTGCCTTACATGAGGAGTGAAATCTTTGCATGATCACATCAATGCAGCCCAGAGACACATTAGCCCGACATGGTTCGGTCTCGCGTGGCGTGGAGGTTTCTCCAGGCTTGTTTGTATTCAGCACGTACTTCCTTTGTGGCAGCGGGATGATAGGAAGTCGAACTGGCAAACAGCACAATATAGCAAATAAGGGACACCTGCTGTGTGACGAGCAGCTGAGACCCAGGAGGAGGCTTTTCATCTGATTGGAAGCAGAACCAGACCGCGGCCATCAGTCAAGCTTAAGCCTCACATCTTTCCCAAAAAAGACAAACAAGGAGAGAGATATCTGTTTTCACATCAAACACTTAACTGACTGAAAAAGAAGGAGGATTAAAAAGCTCTCGAAGCAAACGATGACAAGTTGCAGCGTTTCATTACTGAGGGCATGCAAGAGATAAAACACCAGCCTCTTTTTCCCTCACTTCAAGTAAACACGAGTTCTTGAGCTACCAACATTCACTGCACAAAACTACTTACTTTGAAAGTCAGCACACTCAATTATGGTAGAGGGCAAGATAAAACACAATACTGTCTTTCAGAACAAATATCGACTAACATTTGTGGCTGTCGATCGTGTACGCAGAGTGCCGCGGTTTTGATTGGTGTTTCTTTTACCCCGACAGCCGCACGTCACAATCGTTTCCACTGTTCCTTCACTCTTTGAGGAAAAGTGGAATGCTACACATTCACTAATGTTCTTTTACACACAGCTATGCCACTGTCTTCTAATGCACAATAGTATGAGCACAGTGTAATTTGTCAAGGAATGAACAGCTCTTGTAAAACTTTCTCTAACATGGGAAATGGGAATATGAAGCGGAGAACGTTCATAAATATGCAATGGGTGTTCTTAGCGCTGACATTGCCTCTGTTTTTCCCTTACAGATGTGATGTCATTTCATATTGTCTTGATGTGGTTATATAAAGCATGATGCCAGTGACACCTTTGAAGTTCCCCTCCTGCAGAGGGGTAGTATACGACACATACGGTATCAGATGGGGAGATGATGATTAATTGATTTTCCAGTGAATGAAAGCAGCCTGAGCTTCAATCGCGTTAATCATATTTCTAAACATCCCACACGAGCAGGCTACCAACAACTGATGGTTTAATTGAGTCACTTCTTTCAATCATGTTCCTGACCTGCCGACTTCAAAGTCCTCTGGCAAGAAATATGTTGCAGCAACACAGAGGAAGAGAGAAGCTTTGATGCACTTTTGACACATCTGAGAAGTCAAAGCAAGTCAATTTTATTTATATAGCCCAATATCACAAAAATACATATTTGCCTCAAGGGGATTTACAACCTGTTCCACGAAGAGTTGGCCGTGACAGTAAACACAAACAGCTGCCAGCCTTGAAATGTCCCTGCATAGTGGATTATGAACGGAAGTCATCCAAATACAAGCTAATGGATAAAAATGAAGTTTCTGTGAATATAAACAGCTGGGAAAAATTCAAACCAACACAAACGCTGGAAGAAATGCAGATAAAGGTCCAAATTGATCATTCAAAGCTGCACTGTTACAACAGACAGTTAAAACAGAGGAGCTCACTCTACTGCTGATCTCTGTTAGCTCGAGGCTAGTCTCCCAAGAGTCCAAATTAAAATCACAATAACAACATTTTCAGAAATAATATACAGCAACAAACACGCACAGTTATACACAATATTACACACAAGATTAATAGTGAAAAATGTATTTACACTATACCCGCTCCCCCATAGAATATAATCCCAAGAGCGCGTAAACAAAGAGAATGCTAGTTTCTGCTCAACCTCTCTTCAGTGAGATATTAAAAGATCTGGTTGGGTTTTACATGGATTTACTGAAGCAAAACTGCAGCCACGTACATTTCCATGAACAACCAACCGTATTAATTCTCTACACGACTGCCCGTGTGACGTGAAAAATTGGACATCACAAAATTTTCTGCAGCTTAACTCGAGCAAAGACAGATCATTGTAGAGATTGTTGTAATTTGTTCCCAGAACACAGCAAACAATAAATCCTGTCATCTGCTGCTTCCCTGCTGGAACACATCAAGCCTGCTGCAAAGAATCTCAGCGTTTGGTTTGATAGTAATTTAAACTTTGAGCAGCACAGAACTAAACTTGTGCAGTCCTGTTTTTACCATGATAGAAATGTTTCTAAAATACCGCCTATTTTATCAGTTCTACATGCCTTCATTTCCTCTCGCCTCGACTGCTGCAGCAGCCTCTTCACCTGCCTCAACCAAAAATCTATTCATCGGCTTCAGGTTGTTCAGAGTTTTAACAAGCTCCAAAAGAAGTGACCACTTTGCATTGTCCCCCAGTATGGATCTTCATGGCCTGTCTCCAGGTTATTTATCTGAAATTTTAGTTGCATATGAGCCAAAACGGAACCTGACATCCTCAGCGAGAAGTCGAGGAACGGCTATAAACTGGAGGTGAGAGAGCATTCGCAGTCAAAGTCCAGAAGCTGTGGAGCCTGAGGAGATCAGATCAGCAGAAACACTGACCTCTTCTTAAAACATACTTTTATCTGAGAGCCTTCCCTGATTTTACTTGATTTTTACAGACTGTCCTTTGCTGTTTTATTTGCTTGATGGACTATGAGGCTTTTATGTTCTCCTTATTATGCGAAGCACAGAAAAGTACTAAAATAAAGGTTATTTTTATTACTTTAAGCTAAACTTTAAGCAAACGATGGAAAGGATCAGAGGTCGAGGGTCGGAGCGGCTGCGCCTTCAGTTTTCCTGCGGCTTAAGCGAAATCTCCCAAGAGCTGAAGAGAGCGTAGACGAGCAGTCAGTGGAGGAGGTGATATGATATCCAGCGTGGAGAAGATAACTTGACGTAACGTACTTCAGAGGAAGAGGATTTTCAGCCCCTACTGAAGATTGGAAGTGGATTCCGATGTTTCTACTGGAGTGAGAAGTTCATTTCACGATTGATGAGCCGGGAAGGAGAAGACTTGACAGTAGGTGGATTGATGACCAGAGCAGCACGGGCAGAATGAAGAACATTGCCCAGCGTGTAGGAAGTGGACCATGGCCTGGAGTTGTGAGGGTTGTGGATCCCTTTGAAGTTGTGTGCACCGGCACTGAGGTTCTGAATTCAATATCATTCAAGAGAGACAGCAGTGGGAGGAGGGTAGCAGGAGTGTGAGCTGGAAGGATTTGGGATAGATGAAGATGCATACGGTCTACACTGAGGTTGTCGGGTTGAAGAGGGTGTTTTTTTATTGATTTATTTTTAGGAGAGCAGGGTTAGGGTTACTGCGCCAAACCCTGCTTCTGCAACATTTTCAACATGTATAATGGCTGAAATCAACTGTAAAACCAGTCATTAACCAGTCTGAGAAAAATACAAAATGCATGTTCTAGGTTGCAATTCATCAATGTTCTATTTAACCCTATGAAAACAGATCTACGGGCGGTCACTGGAGATCATTATTTGCGTGATCCTCTTTAAATCATTGTAAAATACAAACCATAAGAGCTGGAGCATTCATTCTTTTCCTACCAGAAACCTAATGATTCATCACGTTGTCTGCTTGCGATGACATCATTGCTTTGCGTTACATGCGGCAAAAAACGCGGTACCAATGAAATAATAAAAAGAATATAATAATGAGAATATCTCCACAGTTAAAATAAGTTCTGGAGTGTGAAGAAATATTTTGTTCATGTTTCTACATTTAGAAATCTTTTGGATCAATATGTTTTGTGTGTTAATTTGGTTAAATGTTTTTTTTAAATTTATGACACAATGTCAACACTTTAATCAAGTTTCATGGTTTATTAACTTATATAACCTTTTATCTTAGGTTGTACAGATTTTAGGGATATGAAGCATTTGCAGATACTCAAATAAATGACATCACAATAAGAAATACTACCCAGGTGGTCACTGGCGAACCATTTCCATTACAGAGTTTAAAGGGTTAAATTTAAGAGTGGAGATTTACGGAACATTGTGTAAAATTTATTTAAAACTCAAGAACTTGAAACAGCTTTTTAAGAAGTTTTTTCTCCTAGAACAGCATTTTCAGTCTCTTTCATGTGGAACAACCCTCCTCTCGGCTGGAAAATTGAAATTTTAACAGTAGCAAATCAGTCTCTACTACCCCCCCCCCCCCCCATTCTTTCCATGTCTACTGCAAGACAGTAAATTGACAAAGCAGGATGCACAGCATAAACAACAGAGCCAAGCTAGCAGATTCTATAATGAAGAGACATGGCAAAGCAAAGCTTTAAATGACAGTGAAATACATAATATTATACAAATCCAGATATCAATACTGAGCTGCTGCAGAAGGCCCGAGGGGTCTATATTGTTTGGCATCTTATTTAACTTGACAAATACGAGTGTGGGGAAATTGACTTTGCTCCTCATACAGAAAACCCATGTGTGAGTGAAATATGAAGTTACAGTCGAAGGGATTGACACCTGGCCAGGAGACGGCTAACAACTCCTGATCTCTAATTTAACAAGAAATTCACATGGTGTGTGTGTGTGTGTGTGTACATGTGAACTGTGGACAAACGGCAACAGTGTGCAAGAATCGACAGTTGCCCCACAGATGTCATTCGGTACAGAAGGGAAGGCTCTGCAGTCAGGCTTAATGGACAGATGGTTTGTGTCAAGTCGAAAGGTTAATAGGTCTGCTTTGGTGCACAACCGAGCAGAAGCATAACAGCTGAAATCACATGTGAGTCGGTTTTATTTAATGAATGTGTGTCCAAACCGCAAACGGTTGCTATGCATGCCATGTAGACACATCACCACCGATTCAACTCCAGTCAGCAACGTGACACGCATGCCCCTCACTCTCCCCCAGTTTCCTGTCAGCCCCTTCACCCACAAATATATTCAAAGAATAATTATTTGAGATTTTTACATTAATAATTTGATGGCACTTAAAGTGGCCGTATTATGCTCATTTTCATGTTCATATTTTTATTTTAGGTTAATACTAGAATACGTTTACAGGCTTTAATGTGCAAAAAACACATTATCTTTCCCATACTACTGTTGCAGCAACACTCTATTCACCCTCCATCTAAAACACTCTGTTTTAGCTCCTGTCTCTTTAAGGCCCCCCTCCTGAAAAGCCCAGTGTACTCTGACTGGTCAGCTGGTCGTGAACACAAAAAAAGTTGGGGCAGTACTGTTGAGTTTAACCATTTTTTCTTGCTTCTTCTCTTGGGAGATCCATACAAACTCTTTCCAGTCGCCCAAGGGCGTGGGAGACTAGCCAAAGGCGTGCATTATGCAAAGTCTGACATAGTGATGTCACAAAGTCACGGCGGTAAAGGCTAAACTACTGAGGAGGCGTTTGAGGCACTTCAGGGACAGTGTTTTCTGTGGTAATAAGGAGCTCCCTTTGTCGTGGACTTTGGACTTTTGAACTTAGCAGAACTTGTACAGGCACAAAAAGGTAACGCACTTACGGTACTGGAAAACCCAAAAATACAGAATATGGCCTCTTTAATTATTTCCCTAACATCACCCACAGTGAGGCTGGCTAAACTAGGATCAGTAGGCGGTCTAAATAATTCAGCATACATCAGCTGACAAGGATTTTCATTTTAAACATTTACTTGACTCCCCAACAAGTCTAAGAAAAAGATTTTATAAAAGATAGAGAGCAAAAGGCTGTTTCTTTCTCCCGGGAAACAAAGCAAGTACTAAAGTGGGAAAACCACAGCAGAGGTTGGAAACTTTTACTGGGTAGCCCCGAGCCCTCACAGACAATCGCGAGACATGATCGCAGCCACGGTTCTTGAAGAAAAGCTTTCAGGGACTGTTGTGGATGAGGTTCACATTACTTGGTAAGAGTTGGCTACTAAAAAGGGTTGGGTAGATTTATGGTTCTGGTCTTGTGTTCTCATGCAACCCGACTAAAACTGGTGTTTGTCAGGTGTAAGAGGCGAGAACTAGCAGCTAGTTAGCAGGCGCCTTTTGTTCCGCTTTGTTTGCCCCGTTAAAGTTAACAAACCAACACTTCCTGTATCCGTTTCAAATTAAAAGCCCTCAAGCATTTCAAATGACTGAAGCATTTCTTAACAAGGCTTTTACTGTGAAACATTTGCAGGAACGTTTTGTGGAAAACATGACTTGCAACGTTCCACTCGAAATGTAGCGACTGCCATCTCTTCTCACTCGGTTTTAGTCTTATTTAATTTAGTATTTTGATGTTAAACTTTAGAAGAAAAGTTAAGCTGAATGGTTGTTGTCGCAGTTCTTGTGATGGATTGTGGTGCAGCTAATTTCTCATTCATGGTCTCCCACTACGTTCCACTCGGGAGCAGCTGACTCACCACGCTGCCACCCACTGGTAAAGTCGGTACACCGGTCCGGTCTGGTCTATGACTCAATATCAAACTGGTTTGAATAGTTTTGCTCCAGCCCAACCTACTAAATCATTTTTTGCCTGTCAAAAAATCCCATAATAAGAACCAAAACCAGCGATGCATCTTTAAATCCTTTCAGACTTCCTGTCTGCGGCCCTCGGCTCCGAGCCCATCAGTTCCTGGAGGACGTAATGGACTGGTTGCACAGCAGACATTGACATCTCCTCGCAGGAAACTCGCAGGTGTATTTATGATTGCTGCATTCCGCTCGGAGGAGGTCCTGCATGCTGGTTCACTGTCACTGTTGCTGGGAACAGATTCAACCAACAGCTGAGACTTACAATCAATCAAACAAACAGAGGGTAGTAAGATCTCAAAGACAGCAAGTAATACTTGGCCTGATTTTGAATAAATACATCATCGAAAGAACAACAAACAGCTTTGACAACCGAGGGAACATTTTATTAGCTTAAATATATCTGTCCCTGCTTCAGTGCAGCTTTTCTGCATCAAAGTTTTTAGACATTAGAAATGACTAATATAGCGTAAAATGATCTTGGTGATTAAATGCCTATTTCACTGTGACAAGTACTAATGTAAGGGTGTAATCAAGACATTCTTCAATCAAACGATATCAAATCCTTTTGTTTTCGAGTGGGAGACATTTGCATTTTATTTCAAAGATCCTACAAGTTATTATTTAAATGCAATTGCATAAGAAAACAATTGAAGTCACATAATACAGTACACTGTAGCTGCATTATGTAACTAACCTCTCCAACTACAGGATGGTTGATTTTCACAGGATATAAAAACTTACTGTAAATATGGGTTTTATTTGAGAAATTCGTGCGACGAGGGTAAAAAGCTAAATGTTGACAACTATAAAATGTCAATATTCTATTAGCGCCGACTGTTATTGGGCAATGCACCTGTTTTATGTTGTTCTAAAACTCCAGACAGAACAATGTGTAAGGCTAACCTGATCAATGGCAACCTGGTTAAAGCCACTGGATGTGTATTTCACAGAACGTGTTCAATCAATGACCCTGAGGCAGCAATGAAATCTTAATTACAACAGTTCAGTGGCAACAGATTATCTCACAGTGACGGTCCATGGCAACACACAGAGGTTACTTATTTAATTATCACTAATAGGTAAGAACACGAGTGCTTTTCTTCTGTCCTCCGATTGTTGAGGTGATGCTCGGATCTTTTTGTCAATGAGAGAAATCCTTAGCGAAGCAGATCAAGTATCTCAGCTCATCAGCTTATACTGAAGTGGTGAAATATAATTCATCTGAATAAAACGATTCAACAGCGACCTTTTATATCAGGCACTTTTGACATATTGTGGCTGTTGGAATCCTTTTGAATTGTCCTTTCTCCTGCGTTAACTTATGTTTTTATTCCATCCTACATGTCACCAGAAGCCTGTACGACGAAGCGAGTTCAACAAACCCAGGATATCTTTACGTTATCTGGCTTCACTAACCCGAACAATCACAACAATCGCGGTCACAGGAAGCTGGTTTTCAACTCAATAAGTCAACCCAGGATTTCCCAAAGTATGCCTGAGCGCGTTGACATGAAAGGGGTGGAGTTTGCTGCTTATGACCAATCGCGAACATGACAAGTCTGCTGGCAGCAGAGCAGCATTGCAGAGCAAATATGATATTAGACAAACAAAAATAGGTTAAACATAATCCAGGATAAAAGTAACCAAACGAAAGACGGACAGGTGAACTGTGTCAATGCATTCATTCATAAGCTTATGATCTATATTTAGGCTACATTTGTCAAAATGTATTTTATGAAATTAGATGTTGCTTAGATGTTTTCTTATGACATGTTTTAGCCTCAATCTTTCAGCTGCAACGCGGCGGTGTCAAACTGATGTGAGAGCAAATAAAAAATGATTTTAAAAAATTATGTTGGTGTACAAAAGCACAATGGAACGGTTTTAGCCATTAACTGTATATGAAGATGGACGACATGAGAGTGGAGCCAAAACATCTGGATGGCCCCCTGGTGGCTGGCTGCAGTATAGCTCATAAACCCCTCCCCCTCCATGTTAGCAG
>JBBPCS010006075.1:0-10049 GCA_037974645.1 Hollardia meadi
TGTGTGTGTGTGTGTGTGTGTGTGTGTGTGTGTGTGTGTGTGTGTGTGTGTGTGTGTGTGTGTGTGTGAGTGAACCTGATGAGGTCACTTCATCAGATTCCACCAAGGCCTGAATAAACATTTACGGCAAAAAATATTTATCTGCCAGCAAGTTTGATCTGGCTCGCTGTCCAGTTTAGTTTGTCTTTCATTTCTTATGAGAGTCACCCTAACATCAATAGTGGGTGACACAGCGGGGGGAGGGCAGGAGCTTCTGACTGAGATATCACAGCGGTGTCACCGTGGCCTGGTTTCAATCACCTGCAGGTCAGTAACACACATGCAAACAAAAACACAAAGTCAACACATAATCACTACAACCTACACACACGTACTCTGGGCACCCACAAGTACAGAGAGATACATGTGGATCGTCACACACTGTACTTTAACACAAGCACACAAGTTACACAACACATAATCAAATGCAGGCAAACACAGAGTACACACACACACACACACACACACACACACACAAAGTGCATCAAATATATACGTACACAGAACATGGATGTGACACTCACACCAGACACACCATTCTTTTATTCCATGTATTGTGCGTTACGTGCGTCACTGTTCATTTCTAAAAGATCTAATATGTTTAAATCAGTTTAAATGAATCATCAATTATTGTCAATACATTGTGTGCAATCCTTAAATGTAGGTAACGGTGATGTTTTTCCAAGATAGGACAACTTCATCCTCTCCTAGCAGCTTCTGTGCCTCAACTAAAGAGGAAATGTCCAGACATCACATGTCAAAAACAGTGTGGACATACAGTATGTACGGTCTGTTTCAGATTCTCTGCGTGACATTATTGTAGGTGGAGCCTCTTTTCTATGTCTGTTGAACCATGATTATTGTTGTTAATACACATCAACAATCAACCAATAGTCAGCTACTCAGTTATGTTGATTTACAAAAGCTTAATTGAGGTTCAGAATGTCTTCATGGTGAAACAATGTGTTATTCCATGAAAAACTGGTATTAAAGTGTACCTGCTGTTTCAGGTAATGTATACTTTTAACATAAATGTTTAACTGATAATGGACAAGAAGTCCCTTAAGAGTTCTGAAAAAGAGCATCACCATTTCCACTGCAACTTCATCAACTAATAACGATAATGTGATACAACTGTAGCTCCCGGAGAGCCTTAGAGCGCACCTTGTGGTCAAAAAAATGGATTTTCAATCTCAAATTCTTTTATTTTAGTTCAGGCTGAATACAAACTAAAAAAAAAAAATCAAGTCTTCATTATTGCCCACCACCTTCAATTTATCACACAGTATCACAGTTGTTTGCCTGACGATAAAACTCTGGGCTCTTCTCCTGAAATGACTCAACTAGCAATAAAAACCTGTAATTTTATTTGCTACGGCTACGCTATTAATGTGAGGGGAAAATGTGTCATTAGAGGGCTGTAGTTTTTCATGTGAGTGAGCAATTTGCCGAAAAAATGTCCCCCAGATGCCGGCCCGGCTCGATATCTGTGCTCACAGAACACTCAACAGGTGTGTATGCACGGTTAAAAAGTGTGCATGTGTGTGTGTGTCTTTGCATCCCCTCTCTTTGTCTATCCTATATGAGCCAGGTAGTAAACACTGAACGGGAGTAAACATCCACTGCATGTGCTCAGTATAGTGATTTCAGTCTCTCCTCGATCACCGGGAAGCAA
This sequence comes from Hollardia meadi, assembly GCA_037974645.1. Taxonomy (NCBI): domain Eukaryota; kingdom Metazoa; phylum Chordata; class Actinopteri; order Tetraodontiformes; family Triacanthodidae; genus Hollardia; species Hollardia meadi. The sequence goes on from JBBPCS010006075.1 coordinate 1,715, forward strand.
CAGAGAGCAGCAGAGCACAAACACTCAGAAAATGGAAATGTAAACAAACTTGCGCCTCACATTCAAACTCTTAATAATACAGTCAGCGTAGCCTGCCTATGATCTTCTGGGAACTAATTGTTTTGTGTGCTTGTGTGTTTTGTGTGCAACTAAGTGGCCTGAACATCTGGACTGAGACACATCTGTAGAAATCCAATTTGAATCACATTCCGAATGTAGTTTGGATCCGATTTGCACCACATTTTTTTGATTGAATAACATGGGACATGGTCGGTTTGGACAGCAGGCATACAACAAACGGGACTCACACCACAATCCAGGGTTTTAATCCTGTCTATGATGAGAGGTTCAGGCAGCAAAAGGACTCATGTTAAGATTAGGAACAGATATTTGCAGCTCATTAAACATTCATTAATCTATAGGATTCACTTTGGTTGAGGTAAGGAAACATTTCTGATTTAGATTATACTGTATGTCAGTAAAAATCAGTTTGTGAAACACTGATGACATGTACTGTTTAGCATTTATGTACATGGACATGAATTTTCCATCATTAACTCGTGATGACTGTAACCAGAAAAATGGACAATTTGTGCCCATGTACACAAAATGTATTTATTAAATTTAGTCACTTTTTCACAGTGCAGTGAAACTGCGTTGTACAATCTGGATATGCCAAAAAACTCATTTGGGCTGGCAGTCTGTCCAGGGCCATATTTACTCATCTGAAGCCTGTATTCTATTCCTGGGTCTATCAATACTCATAAAAGAGTCAAAAGACCTGCTCTTCCAGGCAAAATTGATGGAAAGTTCATCTCATTTTGTTATTCACAAACTGTAGTTATGTTTTTTGGCCTAAGACACACGAAACCACTAAGTGAATAAATGCCTGATTATAAAAAGTGAGTTTTTCTGGTCTTCTTTGTGACTTAGCAGTGGTTATGAGCAGGTCCTTGGTGTGTGCACAAGAAAATCTTTTCCCAGGATCCAGTCCCAGCATCTTCTCTGAAGTTCACTAATGTAGCACCTACTCACGTGTTTTGCCCTCACCATCAATCACTGTAACCAAACTGTGTCTGTCGCTGCAAAGATTTTCCACTTAGCACTTTCTGTTTACTAATTAATCCTGCATACTGCCACGAAGCACTTTGGATAGACAGAATAGAAGGAAACGAGGGAGAGAAGGCAGAAAAACAAAGAGGTAATGATTTGCTGTCTCTGCCTGGAAGACGCTGACGTGGGAAAGTGGGCATTAGGAGAAGTCAAGGTTTTTGATTTGTCTGTGTCAACAAAGTCTTGACCTGTAATACGCACTCAAAAACACAGATATACACTTGTTCTGATATCCATGCACACAGAAATATACAAAACCACAGACATGTGGTCTTAGACACAAAACCAAAGAGGGATGCACAAACATTCACACATTTTCAAGCACAAACACAGGCGGAGTTTCTTTCTCAGCATCTTCGGTCTGATGTATTGATCCCAAGGCTCTTTTGCTGCACTCCCAGCGGCCATTAATTCACCGGGGCTGCTGGATGCCCAGACTGTATACTGATCTCTGCAGACGATGACTAAGAGTCATCCATCAGAAAGAGCAAAAAACACATACTCCACTTCACCATTATCACACAGGCAGACAGTCATCATACAAATGCATGTACATTTGTATGATGACTGTCAGAGGCCAAATTGAACTCCACTGAGTAAAAGTGTAAATGCAGGTGCTTCAGCAGAAACTTCAGCTCCTGAGGCTTCCTGAGTGCATCGAGTTTCATGAAGAGGGGCCTCAACTCATATGGACCTTGTATTTCTCAAGCATTACATTATTATACTGTTAGCACAATGACAGAATGACAATGTCAGTCACTCAGTTCACCACTTTCATCCAGACTGAAATATGTCAACAACTATTTAAGTATTGCCATGATATTTTACTGTGTAAAGCCATTCATGGTCCCCAGAGGACGAATCGTACCCACTTTGGGGATTCCCCTCAGGCTGAATTGAATGGTGATCCTCTGACTTTTATCTAAAAGAAAAATGATGATGTAACAAATGTCTGATTTTCATTTTGCAAGCAGAATAGCAGCTGCGCTTTAACACAGCACCTTGAAACACATTTCTGATAGCAGGTGTAAAAGCGCCGTCGACAAAGTTCATTAGGATACCATCTGGATCACATGATAATTCAGGACGTAGACGAGGCCAACGAGAAATGAAGCCAGGCAGAAAATCACGAATGATTAGTCAGTTAATGAATTAGTCAATTAGCAGAAAATTAATCAACATAAAATGAGCTGGAAATTAACAGATTAACAATAACTGTTTCAGTCATGTATGAGGCAATTTTCCCTGCCCCAGCTTCATATATGTGAGAATTTTCTGGGGGGGTTTTGTTTGTGTATTGAGTATCTTTGAGTTTTGGGTAATCTGGAGGCATCACCTTGGGCTCGTGAGGTTTAATTTTCACAATTTTCTGACATTTAAAAATAATAATTGACAATTGTAAAACCTAAGACATACAAAATCATTTGATATTACATGCCAGACATTTTAGCTTGATGTAAAGACCATGAGATGTGGTTGAAAAGCTCTGACAAAAGCTAGAAAGTGGACCTTCAGTTGAGACTATTTTATAAAAGCATGAATTTATTAATTCTTTCAGTCTAAAATGGAGACATGACAGCAGATAGAAATGGTGCCAGCCTTCATTTTCCTGGGAGATTTTGTGCCTGGCGGCAGACAAAACGTTTGCTTCATAATAATATGTTAAAGCGAAAAAATTTGTCTATTGCTAGTTTAATCAATAATGAACCAGTTAACACAAATGGTGGATATTCCTGTCAGAGAAATACAATGGGGCATCGCGCATGCTTTTGCATACATTGCATCTTTGTCTCTGTGGTACATCATGAATCAGTTTGGATCCATACCTCCATATCTCTGAAGACCACCGGCATTAGCTCACATTTATCCAGCGTGGGAGCATGTTGAGAAATGAACGCACGACGCACTTTCCATCCATCTGCTTAAGTATTCGGTCTCTGTCAGAGATTCCCTCGCAGAGCTCTTCTTGTGTTTAACGCACAATGGAGAGGCAATGGATTATTCCTCCCACCTTCCACTCAGTAAGGACTACAGTGAGTAAATCTCAGATATCTCATACACATCATATTTCATTAGGTTTCCTATTTTCTAGAAGGTACACATGTCTGTGGTGTGAGACAGCTGGATTACTGTAACATACAATTTGGGATAAATAGGTCTTTTCCCTGGAATGGTGTTCTCTTGTGGATTTAGAGAGATCATTTCTCAGCCTGAGATGGCTTGGAGACAGGGAAACATATTCAGAACAAAGCATTAATGCAAATTGGTTACACTTCAATGTAAGCACAAAATGATAATGAGCAATATTATATCTAATGATAGCATCGCACATTCGAGGATCTTATGATGAGCCTAAATGATATTATTCTGTGTTTCTTAGTGCCATCCCAGGGCTGTATTTCAATTTTCATATTTCATTTTCATTTTAATGTAAGGATTTTAAATGATGATGTTCTATCTGTTGCATTAAACTAATGTGAATAATATGAAACTTGAATAGAAATTTTTCCAAAGCTGCCATTTGTTTTTAACACGGTCAAGAGATAAACAGCAGTAGGCATTAGCCGCTTAGCTAATAACTGCTACCTAAGGCTGCATTCAAGTAATTCTTTGGAATTTAGTCCATTTTTACTCAGTGCTTTTGGTGTTATTGGTTTCATTTAAGCAGGATAATCTCTTAAGATTGAAATATTTTCATGACATTATCGACTAAAAAGGCAGTAATATTACGTTACATAAACCAACAAAACATCAACCAACATAAAGGAAAAGAGGAAATTATAAAGGACATTTAAACAAAACATTACTCACCAAAAAAATCGCAACTATACATCAAAGTTCTGAAAATTTTATTCCTTGGAGTGTCCAATTTAAAAGGTATAGTTGAACATTATTTGCTTTCCAGCCAAGAATTAGATTGACGTGACGTTCACGACTGTGTCTCCACTGGTTTCCAGGCAAACCAATAACAACAAAATGATGCAACTTGTCATTTTATCACTTCAGATAGTGTACAGATTAAACAAACATATACAACATGTTTGTGTATTAAGCTTTAGAGACTCTGGTAGACCATTTTTGAACTTTGGACACAGCAAGGCTAGCTGTGACTGGCACACAGAGTCGTATCTATCGTATCTTCTAACTGCAAAAAAATGTATAAATGGTAGGTAATTTCAATGGTAGTACTATTTCTTCCTATTTACATATGTGACTAGTGTGTATGTTTTAGAAATGTCTCTCAGAATTCTTGGGCATTTATTTCTTATATAATTAAAGTGGGAAGTCTGAACAATGATAAAATAAGACTTTAACTTTAACTAAATTAGAGTTTGTCAGGGAAATACAAATCAAGACTCAGTTATTTTGAGCAAGAAGTTCGATGAACTTTGAGTAACCAAAGACACAGTGTGCTCTAGTTGCTACACTGTTATATGGTTGCACAAAACCTACCTATTGCATTGTCTGTCCGTCCCATTCCATGTCCGTACCTAACGTCAAGGCGGAACGACATTCTCGCCTTGCTCTGGCAGTGTAAGAGGGGCTAAAGACTGAATGGCAGAAGAAGAAAAGAGATAGACATGAGCGATGACAGAGATGAAAAGGCACAAGGGACGGCAATCTGGTCCTCACATCACTGACGTTTATCACTTTGTGTAAGAAGCTTTGTGGTCTCTTGTCCTCGGAGGTTATGTACTGTAACTGTGGGTCTGTGGCTGTCCTCACATACTGTAGACAATAATAATGTCCTGCTATTGTGGTAGTGACATGTCAGTACACTTGTGGAGGTCAAACATCACTAGCATGGGCCAATCTTCTCCTGTCAAGTGTCTGTGTGTGTGTGTGTGTGTGTGTGTGTGTGTGTGTGTGTGTGTGTGTACACGTATTGTAACCTGTGTTTATGTGCATTTGCTCTTCTAACCCTGCCCCCAGGTGGGAGCATATGGTCACATACTGTATTTAGATGCACGTGTATTTAGATGCACACAGCAGCATTAATCTGGTTCTCGAGTGTCTATGTGTGCACATGTGAATGTGCCCATGTTATATCAGCAGGTATATTCTGAGAGGTGACAGGGATCAATAGTGCATTAGGCCCCATCACAGCTGCTTGCCCTGGGGACAGAAGGACAGAGAGAGACAGAGGGCTCTCCTATAGGCCTGTCTCCCCACATACAGGCAGAGATACAGGGAGGAGACAGAAAGAAAGAAGCTGTCAGAGAAAGTGAGAGATGTATTAATCAAGAAAGACTAGCGAGAAAGAGAGACAAAGCAAGGAGGAAAGGGGAAGTCAAGCAAATCTGACTGAAAACTGGAGATAAAAAAGAAATAAGGCAATCAACGAAGAGACAGGGTGTAAGAGGAGGGAGATACGGGACAATGAAACGAGGGAGGGAAGACCGCTGGGCTCTCAAGCGGAGAACCAGATGAGGAATTTCATTTCTGATGGAGCGTGCGAGCGTACATCAGCCCTTCACTGTCTGATCACAGCGCTTAATAGAGATGTTTCATTTCTGACAGACAGGCGAACAAAACGAGAGACCTATGATGGAGGCATGAAACATCTGTCACCTTCACAAAGCCCCTCGCTCCACACACAAACATCACACCAGAGTGAAGGCGCTCGCAATCACGCGCACACAAACATTACTGATGCACACGTTCAACACTCAAGCCAAGCTCCTCCCTAAGACGATACATCAACTTTATGGAGCGGACAGTGACAGAAATGAGAGCATATGTCCAATCTAGAGTCTGCCAGCGGTGCGGGGGCCAGCTGTTTGGCTGGGGAATTATCTAGGTTAAGATGTTTAGCCCCATTTTCCCCTCTGAGCCCTGCTCTGAAGGGACCCATGACGGCTCTTTTCTGTTTTCCCGTCTGTCACGGATACTGTCAGCATCATGTGTCCACCCTGAAGCCTCAGCTACCAAATTGGAAGATGTCTTGAGACTGTGATAACGCAAGATAATAGCCTGTACTGGTCATATTTGTCTTGTTGGTGGTTGGTGAGGGATTGTTAAAAAAAACAGTCACACTGCTCACCTACAAGTTTTTTTTTTCAAAGAAATAAAAAACTTGCCGGCACAAAAGAAATAAAATTTATTTGTGTTCATTTTACACAGAAAATCTGCGGTACCGGTTGCTAGGAAGAGTAAAGCTAACATTTTACACAATGACTAATGAAATACTGTATGTTGATTTAAGAGTTGTTACTTCTGAATTTGGACTTCGAAGAACTTTTACAGTTGCTCTCGCCATTTTTCTGTCACTACTTTAGCTACGTGGCAACTTCATTCTTAATCCTGACTACTAATTTGTGATTGGTTAGCTTGTTCTCCATCTGGATGAACCAGTCGTCATAGGCAGGGGTTAAAGGGGGGACTTGGGAACTTGCACAATAATATGATTCAGTTTGAGATCTGATTTTAGCATCTAATTGTCAAAAATGCTGTCATGAAAGAAAGTAATGACATATGGAGGTCCATTTGTTTTTAACAAAGGAAAATAAGACAAAAATTAGAAACTTTCCCATTTTAAACAACCTTCGTGAGTATAGATTTTACAAGTCCCTGTTCCTCTTTTGTACCCGCCAGTGTTGTGGAAAGCCTTTCGGAGATTTACTTTTTAATTTTGGACCCTGAACTTTGAGTAACCAAAGACAGTGCTGTAGTTGTTTCACTGTTGTCTGCCTGTTCTCACCTGACCGCTCTGGCTCAAAACACAGAGATCCTGCAATACCGCGGCAACATAGACTAGCCATTACGCCGGCTTTGCTTTTTTTTTACTGAACCAAACAGTGTTGACATAATGCCACCCCAGTGTGTGATTTTATATAGCATGCTAGTAGCAAAAAAAGGCACGTGTAACAGCTTGTCTCCCATCCACCCTTTTTACACAGATGTCGATTTAGTTCTGTTACTACCTCCGCTGCTGTCTTAAAGGCAGCACAACAATGCCCCTCCCCCCATTCCATGTTCTTACCTTTTATACAGAACAGTAATGCGGAATAATGGCTGGTGCATCATTAGATTGGGTCAACGTCGCATCTTGCACGCTCAGGGTGCTGGGGGCTGAGCCTCAGTCAATGCTGGCCCAGTTTAACCCATGGTCATAGGCCTCTTTCACAGGACACATATTGACATGTCACTGTAGGAAAAGTACAGGTGTAAACTGATCAAATTAATGATGGCTGAGTTCCATTTAGCTGCTTCAGTTTCACAGTTCCTGGTATTGTTCATGCTGGTTCACTGTCACAGTGCCATGGCTTATGCTGCATTCAATTCAGTGTAGAGTAGGACAGAACAAAAAAAATATTCTTACACAGATGGTTACCGCCTCTACTAGCTTTGTAATCATATAATTTAAATAGCCTAAAATGGCTTGTAATGTTCCATGTTTGTTAACAAGTGAAACCAGGTACAAACACAAGCATGAATCAATTGTATCAGTGGACTATATAACTGCCACTAATGCAGGCTTTGCAGTCAATTTGCCACAGCTTTGAGATTTATTAGTCTCACCAAGTGGGGGACATGTCAAAAATTTCAAAATCTCAGAATCTGAAGGCTGTCTGAGGCTGGCGTGAGGGATATTTTCTTGCAATTATTGTCTAAATGATATAACATGAACACAGCATTGCCATTACTGGGACACTTTTCCTGCTTTTCCTCAGAATGTCCGCTCTGTGGAAGGCATATGAGCAGAACAGAACTAATTGTATTGCTGAATAAATGTGATCTTTCTTAATTGTTCTGGTTAGGAGCATTCTGACACATACAGGGAGCATTTCTTGAAAAGATGAAAGCACAACAAACATCAGAAAACTTTTTTTTTTTAAATATCACCTAATTTTTGACATAATACAAAGATCATAGAAAGAGGACTGAATTACTTTATTACCATGAAAAGACAAGTCAATGCATACATGCATGTGGGTGTGTGCATACCTACTGTACATACTACAGTATTACAGTGGGCCTCAGGAGTGCAGAGTATGTGGGAGGGTGGGACAGGGACTGTATAGCTGTAGGGGACTATGGGAAGCTTTCTAAGGCCAGTGTGGTGTAAAGAGCAGCACCATCTGTGACTGGCTCTCTAATGAGCAGCTTAATGGGCTTGGAACCATGTGGCTTCCTGTATATGTCTCCCTCTCACTGTGTGTGTGTGTGTGTGTGTGTGTGTGTGTGTGTGTGTGTGTGTGTGTGTGTGTGTGTGTGTGTG
>JBBPCS010006076.1:0-10048 GCA_037974645.1 Hollardia meadi
ACACACACACACACACACACACACACACACACACACACACACACACACACACACACACACACACACACAGTTTCACACAGTTTCACACAGGTTTCATGCCGTGTTTTTTCTCACAGCTCCGACGGGGAACTTTGCACTTTGGCGACCCCAAGTGGTAACAAGCGACAGCTGTGTACATCAAGTTGTGAAGGACTTTTACTAAATGGAAACACTAGTGCGAGCTGCTTACAAAATTTCTAAAGGCAGGTTCAAGTATTGTTGGTTTCACTTGGTACAATCTAGTAAAAATAATTTTACTTCTCTCCCACCATTTGTGCACCTGAATTACATCTTCTCAGTGTTAATGGGGTTAGCTTCTGAACTTTCCCTGACTCCTGTTAACTCAAATAATCAGTCTTCAACAGATTGAGATTATCCTACTGGGCTCTTTTCTGTCTTTGGTGTTGTAAAAATGTTGAAAGAGCTCTTTGTGTAGGCGAAACATGAGACAGAATGAAAGAATAACAGTCAGAGAGAGAGAGAGAGAAAAAAAAGCAGGGCTGTGATCTATTTCATCTCAGAGAGTAGATGCCAAGGGAAGAGGGATTCAGTAATGTCGGTGGGCAAGTCCATCACCTCGGTAATGGCCAGCAGCTAAAAATAGCAGCATAGAGGTGGAGTATCAGAGAGAGGTGGGGTGCTGGTTTTCGAAGCGGTTACTGTGGTTCAGTTTAGACATGGAGAGGTTGAGACAGCAACTGCCCAGTTTGATAGACTGCTGGAAATGACGTACGACAGCTGTGGGGAATTACATGCAACAAAGGTCCACGGTGAGACTGACATAAACCTCTGGGCCATCAGGGCACCCCAAATGTGACTGTTTTTTATTCCTTCATTGAATTATTACCTGGCAGTGTGGAGAACACTTTGAAATGAAAGGACAAATTTGGCCGTTTATTACAGCAAATTGGGATGTTTTCGGACTGACCTTTGTTGTCGGGGCACAGTATGCTAGTCACAGTTTCAGGGCTTTTTCTTCTCTTTGCCACTCTGTCAAGTTTGTGGCATAGTTAGCATGCTTGGTGGAAAAATGTCTCTTGATGTTGTATTCCTTGAACACTGCAATACTTTTCTGGCATATCAGACATACTGCCTATGAAACGACACTTGTTTCAAGTGAGTGTGTCTCAACCCGTGATTCCGGATCAAGATGGTCCACGGGCCAGTTGGGATGCGTTGGAGAAACCTAGATACAATGTAGCCCTGATCATTCCTTGCAGTGTTTCCAAATGTTTTTGTGTGAAATATCCTGACAACCTATAAGATGAGCTCAAGTATACTTCATTGACACACCCACCATGCTCCAAATGTAATTATTCAATATAAAATTTTTATTTAACGATCTATTTTGAAATTAGGGTGTACAAATTACTCAATATGTGGGAGGGCGAGTAATGTGACATTAAATAACCTCACACCAATATTTAATTCTGTATGTTTATTTTCCTCCTAACAAAAATCTTTACATTTATTTTTTACCAAATCATAATTTCTACTTTTTCATTTCCGTCATGCTGCTCCATCATTTTTCCATGCCAACCCTCTGGCAACTGAAGACGAACTCCTGCACATACCCTTGATTGAAAAATGGTTCTGTCTATTAAGGGTCACGCAAAGTCAGTCAATGTTCAGATTGTTTGTTTTGCCCAACCTACAGTCCAAAGCCCAAAGCTATAAACAGTAAATGTTCTGTCTACCCATCTACCCCATAAATGTAGGAGCTATCAAACACTCATCCCCACTGTTGTACTTTCTGTTCCAGGTAAACTCCTGGTGAAGTTTTTTTGTTTGATATTAACTCCCATACCAAAGAAGAAGAGTCAGATAATGAGGTCATATGGGGGAAACAGAGAGAGACAAAGAGGAGAGATATGAGTGACTGTAATATAAAAAGTGTAATATGAGTCAGATTAGATATGGAAGAGCAGGGAGGGAGGGAGGTTTAGCAGATTTGGTTTCTTCACTGAACCGTGAAATATTTCTACACCAGCTTCTCTCTGTGTGATTTCTGTCTGTCAGAGAAAGTGAGATGAACTTCAGAGGGCGAGCGTGTCCCGGTGACCGTGCAGCTCTGTAGCCTAATGATGGCTGAAACAGGAGGAGTGTTAACGGGTGTCAGTGTTGTGTGTTGTGGTTTGCCAGGGTCAGTCATATGAAACAACCGGAGCTTCAGGACGGACCCAACATCATGCAATTTAATTCACCTCCTCTGATGCGACGAGGGTAGAGGAGAGAAACAAGTGAAAGAGGAGAGGAGGAGGTGGGAGTGAACATCACCTGTAAGCAAACTGGGACACCAGTTTTAAAAAAAAGAGGAGCTTTTCGAGTGTTAGCTGAGGGGAAACAGGAAACATCCTCTGGGAGAGGACAGACTTTTTAAAGTTTTTTAAAATGGTGCTTTAAAATTTGTCCAACTTAACAAGTGAGCATACAGAGTCGTTTCTCCTTCATGTAGTTTTTTGGGCCAAGCCTCTCCTTTACTTTTTTGATTTTGTCTTGTGATACCCCCATATTTTCCTGTTTTGTTTTTCTTTTTACGCTCTTTGCTGCTGGTGTTCCAGGTTGTTAGAATTTAGAGGATGAATGCATGCAGGGCAGAGTGTGAAAATGAGATCACCAAGCTGCTGCGCTGCTTCTTTGGCTTCATCACTGGGACGCTGGTTCAAGGTATTTTCTCGTTTGTTTCTGCCTCTTATAGCTGACATTGATAGAAACTGTATTTTCATCTCTGCCCACAAAAATTTCAAGGCGTGGGATCATTTACTGGTATTGGCTGTGTATCGAGAAAATTTACATTAATATATTTTTTTATATTACCATTTATCTGTGACAAAGTCTTTTAATATTGAATCAGTAATGGAAAATAACTAAGTATATCTACTGTACTCTGGTGCTGTAAATCCGATTTTAAGTTGAGTATTTCCATTTTATGCTTCTACTCCATTATATTTCAGAGGAAAATATTGTTCAGTTACTTTCCTTTTCAAATGAAGATTAAAAACACATATAATGCCTGTAAAATACAATACAAAACTCCTTACAGTAGTAGCTCCTCGTCAGGTTTTACTTGTCTAGAAGTTGTGAGCAGTTACACCAAAGACACATTTTACCTCTAAACCTCTTAGATGGTTTCGTAACTGTTCTGGGCCCAAAGAGGCATAATTTACCGTGGCTGATAGAGCTCAACGCACTGCAACTTAAGAAAACATGCAAATAGACAAAACACGAGCAAATTAAGAAAACATTTTTATCAATTTGACAACACGTTTGCTGCAAACACGCACAACACAATCAAATAGAGAAACGCACTGCAAGTAGCACAGATGACAACGGATACGCTAAAAAGTGATACCCATGTCTTACTAACTTACTGTGTATGTTTTTCTCTTTATTTTAATATTGTGATGGCATGAGTCAGATATTAGCCGGTGGCAGATATCTGTTGTTAGCCTAGCCTTTGCATTTTGCTGATTAGCCTGCCAATTCAAATGATACCACGAAAAACACACCGAGCCATCATGATATTAAAATAAATAGAAAAACTTACATTTTAGTTTATGTTCCAACACCACTGACGAGTAGCCGACTTCAATAACTTCGAGAGTCACAAATGGTCGCAAAACAAGTGTGTCCATCACTTTTTAGCCCCTAGAAACATCCGTATCCGTTGTTGTGCATTTCTCTATTTGGTTGTGTTTTGAGTGTTTGCAAGCACACGTGTTGTCAAATTGATGAAGATGTTTTCTTAATTTACTAGTGTTTTGTCTATTTGCATGTGTTTTCTTAAGTTGCAGAGCACTGAGCTCTCTCAGCCACTGTAATAATTGTCCTATATTTCACAGAAAGCACGTATTTTAGAGAAAATGATAAATTTTGATCGCAGAACTTTGGTTTTTCTTTCCTACCCTATAAATCATCTGATGAACCCCTCAGATTTATGTTGTGACCCTTTTGAGGGGCACCATCCCTATGGTGGGAACTACTGGACAAAACTATATAAGTTGGGTATTAAAGTAGTTAAAACTAGTTACGGAGTACTTTTGATGCTTCAAGTGCATTTAGCTGATACTTATTTGCACTTTACTTGTAATGTTTGTTTGTTTTTAACATTGTTGTTGTACGTTTACTTAAACCTCGAGTGCAGGACTTTCTTCATATAAATGAACATCCGTTACCCTCAAGCCTTTGCCAAACGAGTTCACACAATGCTGATTAAGCAGATCACCATCAGGTAAATCTCTCTGTATTTTGCAATATAGCAGTTTTTAAGCCAGTGTCTGTGGCGACATTAACCAGCTGGCTCATCGGCAGCAATGCGTTTTTAGCAAAGATTGGTGGAGAGCAAATGAAGCAACAAAGTAGTCTACAGCTATGGGCTACAGGCTATTTCATTTTATTTCATGTTTATTTGAGAGGCACAGATTCATTATACAAAGAGAATGTCACAACAATTATTGAATGCAGTGTATCACAGCATTTATAGCTACTGCTAATTTCCAATGCCCATCACTAGAAGGGCTTTTAAAATAACAAGAATGAAACATGACAAAACACAAAATCTTTTCACAGGCAACAAAAGCACAATATTTAGGACATATTGTCGACCTTATAGGAGCAGTGATATTTACTGGCATACTTATATCTATATACACAAACAGACACACAACCTCAAACCAGTGGCGGCTGGTGAAATTTTTTTTGGGTGGGGCGCACTTTTTTTGAAGTGGGGGTAACAAGCAAGTAATGTCAGTAATGCAGGAACACAAGACTGAATGTACAGTATTCAACTTAAAACAGTGTAGCGGTGCGCAGAATGATGTCACACAGGCTCAATCTGGTGCTACACATTTAATAAAGGTTTTCTGCAAAGTGCAAAAATATCACTTTAGATTGACAATCACTACACAGCGTTTTCTGTTTTCATCTTGTACACAGAGCTTCTCACTGTCTGACTTCCTCAGAATAACAATAACAAAATACCATAAATGCACAAAAATAGAATATTACACCATTTGACTGCATAAACAGTCATAAACGATCATAACCAGTTATGCCGAATACTAATATGAGCAGCGCGGGCTCCCTCACAAGGGCTCATTGTCACAGTCACCGCCCCACGCTCGTACTGGACTACCATGGAGGCGGCTGTAAACATTACATTAGCTGCTAACTGGCTAACTCACACAGTTAATGCGGTGAGTCGCTCATAAACACTTGCCAAACTTAACACAGTGTCACCAAAGTACAGTCTAAACATTGCCTTAGCTCCAAATATTAAAATAACATCACCAGCTTATCTGCAAAGTGCAAAAATATCACTTTACATTGACAATCGCTACACAGCGTTTTCTGTTTTGATCTTGTACACAGAGATTCTCACTGTCTGACTTCCTCATGCAAGATTTCCCTGTGACTCTCCCTGCGCATCGTGTAGCGCCACTGACACCCGTACCATGACGAGGCCGAGCCACTCGCTCTCTGCTGCTCTTTGTCGTTTGGGCGCAGGAAAAATGCGCCCAAGAATTTCCTATCTCTTGTAATTTAGAACGAGAGTCAATGGGCAAAGATTTTTGCACCCCGGGCCGGAAAAAACGTCACATATTACCAACTTTAGACAACGTAGAACATTTTTAATTTACATTTTTATTGCAGATTATACATTTTTACTCACTAACTATATAATATTTACCGTGCTCATGTAAAAAAAATATTTTAAAGTAATATTTTAAAGTCTTATTCAAACCCTCCCCCACCCCTAAACATGACCACAGGATTGATTGGCTTTTAAAAATTTCCTTCAATTAAATTTTAAAATGTTTGTTTGTTTTGAGTTTAGTAGGCAGCACGTTCCATAAGTAAGCTGCCTTTATAAGGAAGGACGTCTGGCCAAAAAACGTTTTTCCAGTATAATACTTTACAGTTCCTTGCAGTATCATTCCTGGTACTTTAACTTTTTGGTGTTATATTCAAAAAGATGATTCTTCTGATTCAAAATGATTCTTTCTGTGATTTTTTCATCAAAGCTATTTTTTCTGTTTATTCTTTAAATAAATTAGATTTAGATGAGATTTCTGAGGGTCATTCAGGTAAACTTTTGGGGTTTTGTCTGACCGGTGGCACATTTTCCAACTTATGATTTTCATTTTTATTACTGTTCAGTTCATCTTTTTGTACCATTCTGCCCATCTTGATTTATTCCGTATGTCCTTTCTTTCATCATTGATTAGATGTAAGTCTATCCTCTGTCCTCCTCTTGTGTCCTTTCAACCAACAAACATCATCAAACCACCGTCGGCTGAATCAGCACTTGCTGTCCCTCTCTCTTCATCCCTACTGTTTCCTGTTTATTCACACTCATTTATCTCTTCACTCTTTTTTTTTAATGTTCATCTCCAGTCCCATTCTGTCTAGTATCCCCTGCTGTTTGCTCTTTTTCCAGATTCTCCTGAAGTTCACACAGAAAGTGGAGGACACCTCAGGGTGCAGTGTTTACACATCATCTTTAGAGAGGCAACAGGAGACACAGGACTTGATGAATGTTCTCTGCAGAGGAAAAACAGCCATCTCTTGCCTCAGGCTTTCTTTAGTCTCTCTTCATCATATGTTACCCTCGACAGCTCCCAGTTTGAATTTTCATAATGGATTCCTGTGCAGGTAGGGGTTCGGATCTCCATTGATCCATCACTTAAACCTAATTCTGCCTTCAGCACAGCATGAAGGGAGGGGGGAGAGAGAAAGAGAGAGATATTTGGGTGTTGGATAAAGAGAAATGAGAGGAATAAAGCAATAACCAGAGAAGAGGCAGAGGAGAAAAAATAGCTTTGATTAAGAAGTCGCTGTTTTAATTACACAGCTAAGGTTGGCTTTGAACCTGCCCAGCTGAGGTGGGTTTTATGAAAAGAGGATTATCTTATATGGAAGTGAGACTGGGTTTGGTTTTAATTGGAACATATCAAGGAGTTGAAGGGGCGAGGCAGAGATAGCAGGAGTGGAATAAGCCTGAAAGAGCTGCCATCTTTTCCCGAAATGACCAAAGTTATATTTCTGCAGCTCTTGTAGAAAGCTGAAGTGGAGCAGCCATATGTCAAATTTAAATGCCTGGGGTGTTGTTCACTGCGCTTGGAGAGGGCAGTTTATGTCAACACTTACGGCAGCATGAAGAAAAGTTTCCATCTTCAGTCCCTGGAGCAGGTTGTTATGGAAGATGTGAGCATTAAAAAACATGGAGGGTACAATCAGCTGTCTGCAATGTGTTCAGATTCCTGGGGGCTCACCATTTGATCAGCTGGCTGCGCATGTGCTAACATTAAGAAACACACGCACTCACCTTGCATTTTTTACTTGTGTGCATGGGCACACGGCTCTGCTTTACATATAGCTCATGCTGCAATCTTTTCATATTATATTTCTTTGTTGCTCGTTTAATCCATATATTAGCTGTTCCTGATCAATCTTTTTCGTGTTAAACATAGAAACTGATGGCGTCACAAACCACACAGTATCCACCTATTGGTTTGCAGCTGAGTAAGCTGCATCTTGGAATAGTCTGAAAAATTTGATCCATTCTCTCATGTTTCATTTCCGTCTCTTTCCTCTCTGATTGTGTTAGTGAATGGAGGTGAGCTGCTCTGCTGTGCTCTGTTGAATCCTGACACCTGGGATGAGAACGGGTTGGTTGAATGGTGTCCAGTGTCCTCTAGTGGACAGAGGGGATAGTATACGGCTGCTGGGGGAACAAGAATATTGCGCATTGTAAGGCGGCAACTCACAATCATCTTACTTTTTGCTTATGTGATAAATGATTTGGTCAGCAAATAGTGACAAATGTGTATTAGAAGTTCCCTGAGTCCTCGGTGGTGTCTTTTCATGTCTTGTTTTGTCTTTCAAACAGTCCAAAACCCAAAGTTTACTATCATAGAAGAGTAAGAAAAAAAAAGAAAATATTCATATTTGAGAAACTGAACCTAACTTAATATATTTGATGATTGTTGATATATTGATATATGTTAAACGTCCTCGTTGTTTGGATAGTAATATATAAGTTAAAACTGTTTTCATGCACCTTGGTGTATATTTTACAATTTCCTAAAACTACAGAGGAGTTGCAGTTACAAAATAAGAAAAAGACACACCTCCAAAGTCTTGTTGTTCTTGTCCAGTCCAGGAATAAATACTCCATGAGTGATTTACTGTAAATGCAACTTGCTGATTGTTAAAAAAAAAAAAAAAAAAAAAAAGCACACTGGTAATTAAACATGTGGGAAACACCTTCCATCGACTGCAGCACAGGAGCAGCAGCAGGGATTCAAACTGTGACCACAGTGAAAGGAAAGATATTTTTACATGAATACAATCAAGCTATACAATCAATTAATACAATCAACTTACATAAAGCAAGAAAGAGAGTGTCAAGAAGAAAGTGAGCATTCAGGCGTGGCCCAGTCAGCATATATTATTTCCCAAAATCTTGAACTATTCCTTTAATGGTTGACAGTAAGTTCTTTAAAAGTTTTTGGTTGTGGTGTTTCAGTGCGTTAAACAAACTGTAGCAATAAAATGTCATCATGTTCATCCTCTTGTTACAATCTGTTATGAAAATAAACATAAGATCATTATTTGCTATTTTCATATTACTGTAATTTCGTGGTCCTTCCCAGGGGTTTGTCCACTTTTTTTTACCTTTTTTCTTGCTTGATTGATTGATGGTGGTTTGAGACTGCATAACTCTTTGAGAGAGTTCAGTGTTTGAATCCATAAAAAAAAAAATCTGAACTTGAACTGGAAAATACTTTGTTCATTCTTTGGCACTAATAGTTGGCCTATATCTTGACTCTTTTCCGGATGAAACAGTTTGCTCATAATAACCTTGATTGGCATTTTTATTTATACCTTTTTGGGTAATGCAAATCTAAACTGTCTGCCTTTATTGTACTTTTCACAGTGGTTGTTTTTGTTGTTGTTGTTTTTGTTGTTGACAGAGTTGTGTTACATGGCATTTGTGGCTGCGTGGTGCCAGATTTTTTTAAATACTATATTCTGTTGCTTTCTTGTCAGTAACAAGCACAATCAAGTGACTCTTTGGTCATCAGCCCCCAATAATGAATTTGTATGAACAGAAGAATGTTTGACGTTTTAGTTTTTAAAATGTGAATCAAATAAACAAGCTGAAAACACTTAAAATAAAAGTTGATCACAGCAGTTGGTCTTAGAAACCTTTTGGCAAATGTAAAACAAAAAAACATTATTGGACAATGGATTGGAAAAGGATACAATACCAGGTAGCCTATTGTAAAAAAAAAAAAAGGATTAGGTACAGTAACAAGAGAGATCAGATCAGATGAGATGTTTTTGGTGTGTTTGGTCATCATGGACAATGTTACAATCAGCAAACAGAATTTGAGCTGTATTATATTTTTGCACGACCGTGATTGGTGTACCTTTAATTTTTTCAAGTGTTCAGTTTATTTGAATTACTGAAAAACACACTCACTCCTGTTATTTTATCCATCAACTCTTTCTTAAAGCAGTAGTTGGAGGTTTTGTTTTATTGCTGAAAGTTGGATTACAAGATTGATATCACTCTCATCTGTGTCCACTATATATGATACTACAGCTGCTTAGCTTAGCTTAGCTTAGCACAAAGGCTGGAAACAGGGGGAAACGGCTAACCTGACTCTGTAAAAAGTAGAAATTTGTATAACAGAGTTAAGAGTTAGGAGGAGTTGTATCACATTCCTATGCAGAGAACAGTCAGAGGGGAGGAAGGGAGTGAGACAGACAGGATGAAAGAAATGTGGATGTGTGTGATGTGAAAGGTCAGAAGCTCCGCGGTGCGGTTTGATCCCTTACCTCTTTTTTTATCTCCCTCCCTCACGCTGTGACGTGGTGTCACAAACTCAAACAGATTTTTAAATGTGGCCTCTGACAAAAAAGCACGTGCACACACACACACACACACACACACACACACACACACACACACACACACACACACACACACACACACACA
>JBBPCS010006077.1:0-10048 GCA_037974645.1 Hollardia meadi
CACACACACACACACACACACACACACACACACACACACACACACACACACACACACACACACACACACACAATACAGGAACACAGCTGCCTCTGCATGAATGTTTCATACAAATTAATCCTCATTTATGATGATCCAATTAACGAATGCAGATCCACTCCCTCTCTTTCTCATGACCGCCTAATTGGAATCATCATTTTAATGTCAACCTGACAAAAACAAACTAAATCGACTAGTATCAATACAAGGGACGACTATGAGGCTGATTGGTCACAGGAAAGGTTTCGTATCTCAGGTCAAAGCTGAAGCCCGTGCCCTCTCAGTTCAGACTGAGTCGAGCCTCGAAGCAGAAAGTTCAACTGGACCCATGTGGAATAAAACAACCCTGCAACTGTGGTGCTACAACGACACAGCATCCTGTTTTATTGTCCTCCCCTGTCCAGCTCACCATCAAGTCATATTATTCATTTTCATTCTTGGAGTCAAGCACTTCCACTTTCTTTTTTTCAGGCTTTCTTTGCCTGAGACAGTTGAAGAGAGAAAGGAAAGGGGGGAGAGAGAGAGAGGGGATGACATGTAGAAAAGGGTCGGGGCTGGAATCGAACCCTGGCTGCTACAGTAAAGGACTGCAGCCTTAGTACACTGTGCACGCTCTACCAGGTGATAGTTCATTTCTATTTGTTATACTTTGGGTCACCACGCAAGACAGGGCAAGAAATTGGCACTTTATTGGGTTTCAGGTGCAAATGTGAGGTCACTTGCATAATAATCCCTCATCGTGCAGGTACGTATGGCGACTGCAGGCCAAACAACTTGACCCAGGAAGTTAGTTAGAGGTTGAAAAAAAAAAATCTTAAAGAGAGGCGATGGGAGTGAACGAAGCCGACACAGGTGTGTTAGAAGTTTAAAGCACACTGACGATAGCTGCATTCCCAGTTAGCCATGAAACTAACGCAGCGACATGTAATGCAGCCATAATTTACACAATGCTGCCACAAGATCGAGAGGGCGCCTGCTTCCGTCCAATCAGCAGCCACATCAGTGGAAGAAGATGTAGGATTGAGGCAGAGAGACCAGACATGGGGCAGTTATCCTCACACTTTACCTCGCTGTCTAAGGGAAGCAAAAGACACAGGTTGTTGTCTTTATGTGCTGTATTGCTGATGATAGTCTAAATGTATCAGAGGGACATTGCCGTAACAACAACAATTAATGCTGTACCTGTTCCGGTCCTAATACAGATCTACTTTAACTGTAAACAATCTTTGTCCTCGTCTGCAGGGAATGAATGGTTAAAGGTGGGAAAGAATTTCACAAAATACATATTTATAAAAAGTCTGTTTGTTGAAGTGTTAAGAGAAACATCTAAAACCACACGCAATTTAATGTATTTGTAATAATTTATGAATTTTGATCTCGACTCCTGCTTAAAAAGTCACCTATTTTTTTTTTGTAGAGCTCCAAATCTTGAGATTACAGCTTCAAATTATTTGTAATCAGATAACTTTGATCCATTTAACAACCCAGATCTCAGGAATGATAGGGCCTGAAATAATTCAATCTGCTAAGATCTGTTTAGAATGACCGATCTGCACATCAGTCTGTTTGCATTTGCATAAAGATCATAACTATGCCATATGTTTTGTGGCTGGTTATTCTCTTCTCTCAGACATTAAATCCACTTGTAGTCAGGGTTGTAGCCCGTGGAATGTGACAGAGCAGACAGCTCACAGGATTCAGCCCATGACTTAACAACACCGGAGGAGAGTGCGTGTGAGAGTAGTACAGCACGTTCTCCTGTGTCCCTCTGCAAGTTCTGGTGTCTTGATAATGGTGCGTTCACAGGGGGTCCCGTAAAGTAAGTTATTCCTCACAACTGCAGCCAAACACTACAGAGTGAAGACAACATACAGCGTACGTCAGAGCTCAGTTTGTCTGACGTCTGTTTGTGCATGTCGCAACGATCCCAATGTTTATCAAACGGTGTTCTGTATTTCTTAGCAGCACTGCCGTGAGTATGTTGATCTGTGCACTGTCAAACACTACTGCTGTTACCAAAACACTCAACAGCTCTACAGTACAGGACAGACAAAGAAAGAAAGAATTCAATGGGTTGTTTTTTGTTTTGTTTTCGCTCGATGTTAGAATGCATTTTTGTTTTATCGATTTGTCAGAGATATTAAGCTGCTGCTTTCTTTTTTGTTCTTCTCTGCACTTTTACAAGGCCATATTCGCCGCTAAATGGGAGAAACTGAATGCCATACAAGCTGTTCCAATTGTAGAATTTCATGTATTCCTTATTGGATAGAAAATGACTTTTTGTCAGTTTCTCATCCAGTACGCCTTTTGTACAGGCAATTTATCTGAAAGTGGTACTTTACCAACGAAGGACTGGAGTTTCCAATCGTTCTGAGCACTGCAGCTGCTTTCAATTTTGTGTTATCAAATATTTTGAAAGGTCACTTTTCTTTCTTTCTGTGACCTTAGCTGCCAACAAAAAGACTGGGGCACAGCTGTACAGACCGCAGCACAGGTATTCACAATTGCAAACATACAGTATGTTAATGTTTTGGTGCAGTTTATTTCAGGTGGTCTGTCTCTTAGTTGGCAAAATGTCTCAAAATAATTGATGTCAATCAAACGTCTGTACACGTCCACACTGTCCAGAGAAGAGCTGTACTTGGTAAAATAATCACAATCATCTGCGTGAGTTTACCGTGGGTGTAAATAATATTTAGGATGATGGGGTTTTTTTTACATTTTGTAATGTGTTTTGATGCAAATCTGGAACCAGATTTCGATTATGATAACATTACTAAAAGAAAGGGTTGTGTAGCTGGTATGTACTTACTAATTGCTTCCTACATTGTTGTACAGCCTTCTGGCAGCTTCTTTAAATACGTCATTAAAAGAATTGTTTATCTTGGAAATACTTATTCACTTTCTTGCCGAGTGTTGGATGAGAAAATTGAAACCACTCTCATTTCTGGGAGTGTGTAGCTGAAGCAAGTAGCCAGTTAGCTTAACTGAGCATAAAGACAGGAAAACAAGTGGAAAAAGCAAGCCTGGCCCCCTGCCATCTCACTAATTAACAAACTTGTTTGGCAACTAATGATTATTTTCATTGGTGAATAATCTGCTCATTATTTTTCATGATTAATCAATTCATTGGTTGGCCTATAATTGTCAAAAAAATTGTGAAAACGCTCATTACAATGTCCCAGAAGCCCAAAGTGACGTGTTCAACGTGCTTCTTTAGTCCAACCAACTGTCCAAAATGTAAAGACTCTGCATTTGCTATCATCAATGACAAAGAAAAGCAGCAAATCTTTACATTAAAGAAGTTGGAACCAGTAAACGTTTGACATTTCTGCTTAAAAATGACTCAAGCAATTAATTTATTGTGAAAATAGTTGCAATTATGGCCAAACATCAGGACGGCTTTTACCGCAGACTTTTAACGTGCCAAGAATGAAAACTGAGGAGGGAATATGCCGACTGAGTCTGCGATGTTATTGTGAATTTCTTTCCATTTCAATACATATCTCAAAAGCGGCACAGCATACATCTTCAAAATAAAAAATATTGTCTTCCAACACTCATACTGTCCGAGATGAAGTTACTTCATTGAAAGCATCTGCGACAGAATCGCAGCTCTTTTCCTCATCGCCGTCTTGCCACCTCTCCACCCTCCCCTCTTCTCTTCTCCTCTCCCTGCTCCGATGACTGTGTCCCCTGGCAACAGCCTGGCAAGAGCAGCAACAGGCAGCCTGTCAGCCCAAAGAGAAATCCTCCTCAGAAATCCTCCTCATCCCCTCTCTCTTCCTCTATTCATCCTCACACCACTGTCAAAATTCATTTTCACGTCATGTTTCGAGGTGAAATTCACCCTTCAATACTTCTTCAAACTTCTGCCTTTCCGTAGGTTTAAGTAATCCCGGCGTAAGCACGTGTGAGCGTGTGTCTCTATAACTCCCAAACTGTCATTTGCAGGTCGCAGACTGCTTTGACCTACTCTACAGTGATCAATAGTTTTCTCTCTCTTTCAGACACGCACACACTATTGATCCACCTCCCAACTCCTCCATCATCATCACCTCTTCCATTTCTTTCCTCTCCAAACTCTTATCATACTCTTTATTATACTCTTGCTAGCTACTCACATTGGTCTCACCTCACATTCACACACCACTTCATAAAACAGCCAGCGGTAAGGAGTCCCTCTCTGCTTCAATATTATCTTTATCAATACCACAAATTAGCCTCACAAAGCAATGTGTATTTTGTATGTGGTTAGATAATTAATTGGAAACGCCATAATTTGGGGGGTTTTCCATTGTGAATATTTGATGGTTTACTTACTCTTAGTCAAATAAAACATGACACTTGGCTTTTTTTTTTAACTCTGTTTTGGCATTTCATAAACCAAAAAAAATCCATAAATGAAAATCAGTTGAGGTCCTACAATTATTTTAAGGAGGCCAAAAGAGAAATATAATAAACGTCTTCTCTGAAATTCTTTGATTTTCTAAATTTTTACAAGCAAAGGTGTCGGGAGTACTGTTTCCTAAATGGAAAAACAAGCATTTCTCTCATGAATTGTGCAGAAGAGAAAATTCTGCCCTTACCTCCCACGTAAAAAAACCCAAACATTTCAATGCTCAGTGTGGAGTCAGAACTACAGCGGCTGTTATGTCTAGTTATGTCTAGAACATGCGTTGAGTTTGTGCAGTCACACAGTTTGTGTGTGTTTGTTGATTCTGCTCCCACTCAACCATAGGCTACATAACTCGAGCATGAGGTGTAACAACTAACACGCACACACACACACACACAAAAAAATACTATAGGGACACCTTAAAAACCATCAACGACACTGCAAAGATCCTAAAAAGACGCCGGGAAGTGAGTGCAGGTTCATGAGCGAGTTCACACGGACCGACTGGAGTGAGACTCCAGAGTGTTTCTGACACTAAGAGTTGCAGCTCATCGCGTGATTCACTCAGCTCTAACTGTATTATAGAGAGATGAGCGAGGAGGATCTGAAGAAAGAGACATTATCCAAAGAAGACGGACATATTAGAACAAGGAGTGAGCGACAATAATGAGGAAAATACACAGAGAAACAGGAAAAATCAAAGAGGAGAGTGGCTGGAGTGAAATCTAAATGGACGGGCAGGTGGTAACATCTTAGATGTGCAGGGAGGGTAAAAGACAGGGATTACACACACACACACACACACACACACACACACACACACCTGAACACCGAAGACAAGAAAACACTAGTCTACCTCTCCGTTTGGGCTTCCAGCACAAAGTCCATTCCCATTCAAATTCCCACCGGAGTTCCTGTTGTTGTTCCTGAACTGATCCACAGCATCTTCTCCTCCTCCATCTCTCTCTCCTCCACCTCCTCCATCTCCCGTATTCTCTCCATGCTCATTCATCTCCTCCAGAGCGATGCTGAACTGGGCTAGGGTTCGAACCATCTGAAGCATATGGAACGGTCCGTGCGCCTGAACGCACACTCAGTTTAGCACATAGACACACACACACACACACACACACACAAAACCACTGGGAAAACACCTCAGGGTTTTTTGCTTACTCACACAAACCCAGTCTTCATGTCCGCAGAGTAACGGCAGACAAAAGAAAAACACCTGAGGGTCGCAGGAGTCACCTTTCCTCTTGTTCACAACATCAACATCCCAATTTTTTCCCCCGTCTTTGCGTCTTCTGGCAACAGATTATATTAAATAATTCAGCCCCTCAGAACCTCTCCGCTAATTTTCTTCTCTTCCACAAATTCAGTCTTGTGTCCTCAGTGTGTGTCAAAGTGTGCGTCTGTTCTGTGGGAAGTAGGTTCGGCTGCGCAGCTTGTCACCGTACGTGTGTCATGCAGCACGCACACACTGGATTGTGAGCGGCAGAGAGCATGCATGGCTGTCTCATCTGTTTGCACTGCATGGATGATGTAAGCAAGACCGGAGCGCATGTTGTTGTGTGTGTGGACAACAGGAGGGATTAAAAAAAAAAAGTGTGTGTGTGCGTGTGTGTGCGAGTAGGTGGGTATGTGTGTGTGTCATAGCCCTCCCCTCCCTCTGTGTATAATAAGGGAGACAGCAGGCAGGGCAGACGCTCGCAGCGCTCAGCTCCGCTCAGCCAGACTCGACCAATCCCACCCATAAATAATCGATTGAGGGAGGAGGAGGAGGAGGAGGAGGAGGAGGAGGAGGAGGTTGACAGCGCTGTCCGTCCATCCGTGTCCCTCTGCCATTTCTTCTTAGTGTCAAACAGGCAGTATACCGACACCGTCTGAAGTTCCCAGTCAAATGCTTCATTGAGAAAATGCAGATTTGAATGAAAACGTCCTTTCTGTCTATTCTATTTCTACACAGGAACACTGACTGGCAGCAGCCCACAGATAACCATGACAACAGTGAGCAAGGGCCTCATTTTAAAGGACCATACCTGTGTTTTATGTTTTTGACAATGATTTTTAAAAGCATGTTGCAACTTTTTGAATATAACCCCCATCTTCCAGGCTTAAAGGGGCATTCCTTTACTGTTTTTAACACGCGAGGCTCAGCCTAATCGTCATTACATGTACTACACAGACTGCTCAGCTGCATTACGGGAGGCAAAAAAATCAAGATATGCGATGAGACGATGCCAAAACTGCAATCTTTGACTGACGGGTAAAAAGGACGGTGTGCATGTCAGCGTGCATACAGCAACTGGATGACGTGCAATGCCTGAGTTTTTAAATCTAAAATGCATTTTTAATAAAAAAAAAATTAAAAAAAATGGTGCGGCATGTGGGCTTAAGCTGACCTACTTTCAAATAAACTGAGAAACTCTTTAAAATGCATTGCACTGTGCAATATTAATAAATAACACCACCAACCGCCTCAATACAGAGTGCTTCACCGCATTCAGTTTAGTAATTTGCTGAAGCATGTTGAATGTTTTAAGTTAAGCCTGGTGTGTGAGGTGGCTTTTGTCTTTTTCAGCCACCAAATAAACACAAACAGACTTTAGTCTCTCTCTCTCCAACAGAGATCAGATGTTGACAACAGAAAAAAGGTCACGAAAGGACATTTAAAGGTCAAGCTTGGCACGACATTGGCCTTTAATCCTTGTTGCCACAGAAACAATAGATGGTTTTGCAGGTCCGGTGACAGAGATCAGAGATGACAATCTGTCAGGCATGTTCGAGGTTGGAGCACAGAGATTTTGAATGAACTCCTGGTCTCTGGGCCATACATCTATTTCCTTGATGGCTGAAGCCATAACGCTATACCGACAACTCTTATCAAACTAATGCATTTCCTCTGAGGTTTGATGCTTTGACGCTGAAGATGGAAGTTTTTCCTTCTGCCTTTATATCTCCATGCTTTCTATTGTTCAACACTTCTACTTCTTCTGTTTCATTTCTGTACATCTCTCACTCTACAGTTTTTCACAATTCCTAAGGCACATTTCTCTTCTACTCCACACCTCCAGTATGTCACAGCAGGCCCTTCCCTGGTACAGAGGATGTTGAACCACTCTGGACAGCACTGTCAGCATCTGTGACAGTCAGGATGCTCTGCCTCCTCACGGTTACTTATGGCTGCCCAAAGAGCCACCGTCATAAGACATTTTCATTAATTCGCAAAACGTTTACCTGCTGAGCGTAGTCCATTTAACAGTGATATGAATGATTTAAATATGGCTATTTTCCACAGAAGCTACAGTAGTAATGACAGATCTGGGTCTGCAGCAAAAATCGGTGATGTTAGTTTGGACATAAGTTTAAAACTATTGAAGAGACATAAAAACTGTTAGTACCTTGCTGAATCCCTATTAACTTAGCTCCACATTGGTGGTAGTTGCAGGTTTCTATCCCTATTTGTTACCGTACAGCAGCCAGGAACCCCCCTATGAAAACACATTTAAATCAGCTACATCCGGATTTTTATTTGGATCCGCACTGCAACTGTACACACTCTGACACCAGCCCTCTAAATATGCCTGATTTTTTTTTTTTTTAAATCAACATCCATGCATTATCCAGGGAATAATGCATTAATTGATCAATTGATTTGGCTAATTGTTAGTGGCAGACCTACAAAGCAGCAGGACAGTGTGCAGAGTTACCTCAAAACTACAATGTTGGTGTTCTTCATAATGAAGGAGCATGTCAGCCTGCCCTGTGCAACAGTGTGGCTCATTGATGTGTTTTTAATACTTGTTTGAACAAAGATGGAGCTCTATGGCACAGAGGAATAGGCTTTGGCTTCGTCTACACAGACAATACTTGTTAGTAGTTTTTGTTATTTTAGTGTGATTTCTGTCACAAAGAAACACACACAGAATATGACCAGACAACACGAGAGCACACACATCACAATTATAAGACCAGTTACATCAGCATCCACAGCATGTTGTTTCCAGAGCAACTCCAGAGCCCTCACATCCGCAGCATTTCCTGTTTAGTTTTGGACTACTGCAGTTGCTAGGTAATGAAGAAAAAAAAAGCCATAGGAGTGTTCTCCTTGAATGAGTTACCAGCTCAAAGCTGGCTGACCCAGATTTCCAAGTGGTGTGCACTAACACACACACACGCACGCACGCACACACACACACACACACACACACACACACACACGCACACACACACGGTCAGCTGAAGATCCCTCCCTCCTTTTCCAGGAACTGTTTTGAAAACCCTGATTACAAAAAAGTTGGGACATCAATACATAAATAAAGCAGAATGTGATCATTTGCTAATAATTTTTGACATGTGCTCAATTGAAAACAGTACAAAAACAATATATTTAATGTTTGACCTCATCAGCGTCTTAGATTTTTGTAAATACATGCTTATTCTGAATTTGATGCCAGCAACACATTTTAAATAAGTAGGGACAGGGGGGCGATAAAAGACTGAGAAAGATGTGGAATGCTCCAAAAACACCTGATTGGAAACATTCCACAGGTAAACAGGTTCATTGTTAACAGATGAGAGTATCATCATTAGGTATGAAAGGTGCGTCCTTGAAAGGCTCAGTTGTTCACAAGCAAGGATGGGGAGAGGTTCACCACTTTGTGAAACACATGATGGTATAAAGGATATTAATACTTGGGTTTGGAAACACTTTGTTAAAGAGGAATCTGTAAACGCAGTTCATTTGCAAATGATTGCATCCTGTTTTTGTTTTTTTTAAAAAAACATTTTACACTGTCACAACTTTTTTGTAATCGGGGCTCGTACTACTTTTAGTGCAGATTCAAGGTCAAGCATAACGATGATCAGGAGCCACCTGATCCACATATGTGGCTGATCATGAGTGGGAGGAATTTGCAGCCGTGGTTCAACCTCGCATTTCCTCCCCACCCTGCACAGAAATGCATGTGCTCAGCCACCCCCGCCTGTGTCTGTGTCAGTGAGTGTAACCAAGTGCTGCTATATGACAGCTGATGTGACATCTGTATCACAGCCCGGGAGCCGATATCACCCCACAAAAACTGAGTCAGTCTGGAGTGAGTCTATAGATTAACATGTGGGAGGACTGATGACACCCGTCACTGCCGGGTCCAGATAAATATGCTCAAATGTGTATAAATGTTTTAGTGTACGTACATCAAAGTAATTGACAAAAGCATTTATACACACACACACACACACACACACACGCACCCACCCACCCACCCACACACAGTAGCCACAAGGGGGCAGTAGAAACACTGAAAAATCATCAGTTATTTTTTCTTCCTCAATCATTTTTAGATTAGGGCATTAATGGATTACCTCAGAAGCCACATCAAATAAAAAGCACCTGCATTACATAACATAACTTAATGTCATACACTTATGTCATAATTGGTTTTAGTTATTTCCTCACTGTCTTCAGGTAAGAGGCGATATTCATAAATAGTTCAATAAGCAAAGTAAACAACAGAGAGAGCGAGAGAACACTCAGGTAACCAGATCTACTTGCTCTCCAAATACGCCCTTATGGGATGGTGTGTGTGTGTGTGTGTGAGAGAGAGAGAG
>JBBPCS010006078.1:0-10047 GCA_037974645.1 Hollardia meadi
GAGTGGTGACCGCAGATGTATTAAGAGCTGATATTACAATACTTATTTAATAAAATAAATAGATAAAATAAATAAATAATAATACTTATAATACGTCTATGGTGGTGATTACAAACAGAGGACAAAGTAGCACATTTTTTAAATTTAACCCAAACCCTTTTTTTTCCTTTATGCTGATCCGAAAAATGATCCGATCCTTGACTCAAAAACCGTGATACGATCCGAACCATGAGTTTTGTGATCCGTTACATCCCTAGTGATTTTAGATAGCAAGCCGCCGTTCTGCAATTAAAAGAGGCGTGACGAGTCACACATCAGCGTCAGAGTTTAGTGTGACGTTTTAAATGCGTGATGAGCAGTATTTTGTAAACAACGGAATAACATGACAATAACAGTCATTTACCATCCATGTTATGTGGCAGATGATCTCGTCCTCTGCTCGTATGGTAAGTAGATCCCCGAACCTCACATTGTCTCCAAAATTTGTAAACATTTTCGGTTGTTTTTCTTCTTCTTTGAGTTAGCTGCTAACTGCTGCTAGCTGCTTTTAAATCTCCCGGTTGAGGGTCGCACACAAACCATGTTGCCAAAATGTCACAGGCTTGTCTTGTCATTCCGCCTTGCCGACTCACCCTGTTTATACAGACGTTGATTCGGTGCTGTTACTACCTTCGTTGCCGTCTCAGAGGTGGACAACTTTGACCCCTCATTACGCCGTGACATTTATACAGAAGGTGAGGCATATCAGAGGCACAACAGGCTCGCATTGAATTGGCTGTGTAAAAGGGGCTAAAGTTTACAACTTCAATAAGGGGATGAAGCAAAACTATCACTTCTCACTAAAAGAGGGGGAAAAAACACCATGAGAGTGAATTGCGGGAACAGACATCAGGTAAACTTGTGTTTGATGTCAACAAATAAGTAACATTAAACGTTAGCCTACGTGATGTGTTAGCTTGCAGTGCATCTCTCTTCTGTCCGTCTTGCTAAGCTGGGCAGTACATTTATTGGTTTGTCTGTGTCCTGCAGCCACTTCCAGGGCTGTGTTCTGTGACTTTGTGCTGACCAAAAAAAAGAGTGAAATACAACTATTTTGTTTGATAAACACCAACGGGCAACAGTAAACTGCTGCTTGGAAAA
This sequence comes from Hollardia meadi, assembly GCA_037974645.1. NCBI lineage: Eukaryota > Metazoa > Chordata > Actinopteri > Tetraodontiformes > Triacanthodidae > Hollardia > Hollardia meadi. Next base: position 1,141 of record JBBPCS010006078.1, read on the forward strand.
GAGAACAGCGCCACGCACCAACGCACATTCATATGCATGTGGACGACATGAAACTTGTGCTTTACAGCAGTAACTTCTGTGGGCACCAGACAGTCCAGACAATATGTGGGAATGATGACACATTATATTTCATTATTTTCTTAATTTTATTTTTCCACAATTTCTTATTTATGTTCATGTTATTTATGATCTAGCTTCTTGTTCTCAAAGTGCATCAAATTGATGTATTTATAGTTAAAAAATAAAATTGCCTCCAGACCCCCTTAGATGGTCCAAGGACCACCCATCACAGTCTCACAAAATCCTGTGGGAAACATTGAAACCATCAATGTTGCAGGTAAACACGGTCACAATGTCACCATTTTCAATTAATGTGGGGTTGCAAAAAGTAGATAGTAGAAATTTTAAGAACAGCCGTATCTTAGAGGCAATTTCAGCAGGAATCAGGAATTTTGAGCAGTGCCTATTAATTGTTCCATATCTGGGTCAAGCTGCACTTTATGCTGGAACACTACTTGTTCTTAAATTAAGCTGCTGCCAGGGTTATATAAAACAGAGAGCAACACCGCAAACACGTCACTGTTATGACTCACGCCCATTGTGTTCTGATTAATCATAATCACTAACACATTTCAACTGTCAAAACTTTGTATTGTTTAAAGGGGGGAAATGCCACTTGGAAATGAAACAGCTTAGATGTAACCAAATAAATCACACCACAGCACATGCATACTCCAAGTCCCCCAAACTACCAGCAGCTCATACTGTGCTGATTAAATGTGCTCTGTAATCAGCTTTATTCAAATCATACAAGTAGGCCAGCAAGGATGGCAAGCAGAAATAATACTACCAATTTAATCCATTCAAGGTGAGAATGAAGAATTTAGCCAAATACAGTATAACACACATGACAGACTGAGGAGAACAAAAATACAGAAAATTATTTCCAAATAACTGTTTTATTACCTCTCATTTCTAGCTGCTTTACTCAATCAAGCAAATAATCCAAAAAGGCGGTAAAATTTTACCATATAACAATATAAATACATCTCTCATCATAGATTTTTTTTAAATCTAATATTCTAATGTGAACAAAGCTTTTGCATAATTATCTTGCAACCCCATATGGGCATTATAACCTAAAACTAGGCAACCCCTGTTTCTCACCATCACCATAGTGCTCTCTCTATGCAACATTCATTCCTTATATTTTAGGACGCCGACAGCCATAATTTTGCTCAGCAATCGCGTGCCGACAATACATCCTGTGGAAGATCAACTATGTATATGAGTGTGTCTGTGTGCATTTATCTTCTGTTTTGAGAACACAAACATTGCGCCCACCCATATTAAGAGACATATAAGCTCTGCCACCAGCTTCCCAAAATGTTAAAATAGGGACACACGCACACAAAGCATGATGGAAGATGAAAAATGTACACACGGGTTTCCTTGCTTGCCTGAGCATTACGTGCTCACACAGAACAGGAAGAATCCCAAGATGATTCTTCCCGTCGTTCCCTGCTTGCTGCATGCCAACTGGAGGCTAATAGACATAGACAGGCTCCCTTTCTCATAGCAGAGGCAGCGAGAGCACAGTTCAAGTACACAGTGAAAAGGGGGAAAGAGATGGATTCATCTCCTCGTGCATCTCATGTCATTCACCGCTGAAAAACTCCAGATTCCATCAAGTGAAGGAAAGAGAAGGAAAACACCCTGTTCTTGTTCAGTTTCACCAAATCATACACCAACTCTCACTGCACAGGAGACAGAGGGGGACTGCACAAATTGTCAGCTCCCTGAATAACAGTTCTCAAAATCCAAGTTCTCTTTTCTACAAGCTTGGCAGCAAACTCTATGAGGACATAATGACATCCCACCTACCACCAAACTCAATTTTTTTTAATTTCTTTTTTTTTTTATTAGTTTAACCCTTTATAGGGCACTCACTGAAATACTTGGAAATTCAAAATTTCAACCCTAGAGGACGATATTAGAGGATATTACAAGACTTATTGTATTATAATAATACAAATATATAATATTTATATAATATATATTATTATTTTATTACAACACTGAAGTTACCAAATATGGTCCCTCGCCCAATAAAGGGTTAAGCATCAAGAGGCAGCTGTCCCAGATAAATGTTCTTGACATACGTCGGAGGTCCAAAAATGCATTTGTGAGAAACTAGAAGGTATCATTTTAATGCAGTGTCAGATGACTAAACTGGGGGAGACTCCGGTCAAAATCCGGCTGTGTGTGTAAGCCCACCCTATAGTCTAAACCACTGCTGAGATGAGTGGTGATCCCAGCAAGAGTGTCTATAACTATAAAAGCACACTTCAAATTCAGCTGTCTCTTTGACTCCTCTCTAAGAAAATCTTGACTTCATTTTTTCCAAGAACAAATCCAGTCCAATTTTATATTATTGTGACAAACACAGAAGAAAAATTTACTGAAATTGAGCCTTAGTTTACATAAAGACCCCCTCCACTCAAAAATATGTTTTTCTTACGTTTAAATCCCCTAAAATGTCTGACCTGGACTATACTGACTTGTATCTGTTCAACGTTTGTCACTAGAGAAGTGTTTTTACATTCCTCTACTGAAGGGGGAGATGTCTGTGCACTTCCTCAAAATATGAGATTCAAACGTAAACCAGGCGAGCTAGATTTGGTACGTCACAAATATGAAAGCCAATGGCTGTCTAATTTTCAAATACTACTACTGCCAACGAGCCAGTTCCCAGGCAAACTTGGTTGGCTATCAAGATGTGAACACACTGTAACATCATAGCAGATATTATTGTACGTTTCACAACCACTAAAGCTGTGTCAGCCACTGCCAGTACAAGTTAACAAACAACATAAACAAAAGATGCTAACTACACGTACCATTCTGATAGGTCTGCTACCTCTACAAACTCCTCATCTGAGTCTGGGTCTGACTGATGCTCAAACATGTAACGTTATGGCTGAATCTCTCCCATGTTTCCTCTCACACTAGCCATCTTGATGTGCACTGATCTTTCACCGGTCAACCTAGAGCAAACAGCGGTGGTGGGCGGGGCCAGAGGTCTGTGATTCATAGATCCAGAATTTCTCAATGAGGGAGAAAGAGTAGATGTTCTTCCAGCCCCTTTTCAGGGTTTTTAAAACTTTTTAATGTGAAAAAAAAACATGTTAAATAAAATATTAGTCAGAGCAGAGTATTTTTATGCACTTTAGAATGTGTCTGGAGGGGAACTTTAAATAAAACTTGCATCTGAGAAGAATTTAAGATAAAGTGCAGACTTGTGGCTGAAATGTCAAAATGAAAAGAAACAAAGCGAGAGCCTTAACAGAGGTGATTTACCCCAGTTGGAAACAGATATAAGTATTACTGGTGACAGCATGGTGATTAGCCTTGGCAGTGCTTCTTTGAAGAAGCACATAAAGACAACAGGGAAAGTTGGAGGACAAGCACACAGCAACTTACTACAGAAGTACTAGCAAGCCAGACAAAAAGATTGACTTTGGCATTCATAATAATTTAACAAAATTTTATTTAAAGTGGCATTCTGAGGCAAAGACCCAATAATGTGATTTGATTGGCTCCCACTTAAAGAGAATGTAGCAGCAGAATGCATCCGGCAGGGATGAAGACTGGGAAATGCCAGCGATGCTACAGATTGCATTTAAGAAATGCATTCAAATGGTACTTTAATAAGTCACCAGTTTCTAAGTCTTTCTAAGAAAACATGCAAACTATGAAATGGAGAACAGACAGCAGACAGTAAAATTGGACTTAGCCTGCATGAAATGTTAGGTCTAAATGCACACGGTCTCAGACACATAAATCAAGTGTGGTCACTCACAACCAAACATAAGGCTTAAATGATTGCCTAAAGTCTAGATGTAGACTTTGCATCGCTGATCATCACTGTGTGAGCAGCAATTCTGGTCGCTCTCTGCCATATGAACCCCAATTAACTCTCCCCTCACACAGTTTTCATTATCCTTTCTCTCTAGTGAAGGACATACAGAGGATGTGTCTATGACTGGGAAAGACTCACATTTCCTCTCTGAGGTTACACATTCCTGGGATTCCGTCTGAAGACCACTGCAGCCCATTCAAAACCATTCCCCATATGAAGAGGGGGAAAAAAGAGACCCATGGCAGAAAAGAAGGAAGGACAGCCGGGGAGGTTTTGAGCTTTAAGAGTTAATTTCTCTCTACTGTATCACTCTACCTTTCTTGGTGAATTAACCTGCTGTTCACTTGTAGCACACTGTGCTGAATGACAAGTCACTTCATTCACATTATGTACCAAAAATCATACCATGATAGAACACCTGTCATTATGCTGTGCTGTGGGATTTCAAAGTTATACTGCATTGCTGTTAGTCTAAAAACAAGAATAATAATCATCACACTGTTCTCTACTTCAGTTCAGCAGTCATATCTTCCGAATACCATATGATTTATCATTTGACGGCATCAGAAAAAATAATGGGTCAAGTCACAGCACAAATCCATCCATGCAGGTTAATCATAAAATGCTACACACTGCCATTTTCCTCCTAGTAACACCACAGTTCTTCAGAGCAAACCAGAAGCAAAATGCGTATACTGCAAATGAATGTGTGTAAAACTTCTATGTTGTTCCATTATAATAATTTATTGAACACATTGAAAGTCATTCCATAGGGAATGGCACCAGGATGTGATTTTACAAATGTCGGCTTTGTTTAAACTGTAATTTGTGATTCCACATCAACTAGCTAAGCCCAAGTGTGAAGCCAGCACAGTATGTCCTCTACACAATGAAATGTACTTACAATATTGTAACACAAAGCAGACAAGTCCTTATGATTGATCATTAGATGTAGTTTTGTTTTAATGACGTATAAGCAAATAAAAAAAACAAAATAAATCACACCGAAAGACCAGAGAAATAGATGGACATTAGCATAGAATTAGCGATATCAAGCTTAAGTATTTCATGCAAGCAAAGCTTTGGAAGAAACCCATTGATAACGATGCTGCGGCGATAGACAGTCAAAAGTAACGTTAGGTAGTTAGGTTGATAAAACAGAAACAGCGTTGTTGTCGCAGCTAATGTTTGCTAACAAGCAAGGCTCACTGACTAGGTTGTCTTTCATTGCTGCTTAGTGCCTTAGCCTGAGTTACATTCAGTCAAACATTAAATGCGATAAAGAAAAACTTTTTTTTAAAACATAGAACATGAATTGAACATTTTTATATCAAGCAAGGCAGATGCGCCAGTATCCATCAGCAGATATTAGTTAGCCTGGTTAGCTAGTAGGCTAGCAAAGCAGGCTAACTAACTAACGTTTCCGAGCGACGCAGGAGGGGGTTTAAATTCGCTTACCTGTCAACCGCAGCTTCACTGGGCCATTTCTCCTAACTCCTTGGCTAGACATTCCCCTTTGTGTTCCAGCTTGATGAAAATTCACAAAAAAGTGTCTAATTCATGGGTCAGCGTATGAGTTGTTCAAAAAGGGATCTTCCAAAACAGTCCCTCTGCTAGCTCGGGGTTAGCTTGTAACGTTAGTATCACCATAGCAAATCACGCTGACTGTGTATGCAATATAACGTGAATGGTATCATAATCACATTGCTGTTATAACATTCTCACTTTAGTCCATTTTTGTTAAAAAAAAACATTCCCAAATGTCGTTCAAGCCGCGAACCATGGGTACTGATATAAATCAGGTGAACAGTACGCACACCATCCGGACAGACGTCTATTCTGCCCGTGCTGCTTACACTGAAGTTGATCGTGATGATAGAAAAGACTCTGCGACTGCAGACAGACAGGCAGGGTCAGGCAAAGAAAGGGCACATCCGGTATAATCGTTCAAAAATAAAAGCAGTATAAAACAATATATTAATTACCATCAAAAAATAAAATGCATGTTTGTTTCCGGCTCTATTGTAAGGATAGTGAATTTCCTCCACATCGCAACCATTTGTGTTACCATTCAATTAAACTAGGAAAGATTCAATTTTTTAAAGCTGCTAAACGCAACACCTGCTGGACGTTGTAGACGTTTGTGGTACAAACATTCCAGTGATTTTATTTTGAATTCAAAATCGTCTTTATCCGACCTTAATCTGTTTAACTTTATGAAGTTTGTGTCAACACGAACGAGTTCAAGAAAATTCGTGTGACTGGTTAGACACATAGTTGAGCGGTTTCAATTTCTTATCTAAACAAGTCAATATGTGTCAATTCTTATACACATCTTCCGTTCACACGTTAAATGCAATGTCTCTAGTATACATGATACAGCAATCGGGAGACAAATCAAGTCACAATCACATTTGAAAACCTTTCATAAATTATAATTAGGCCAATTTGAAATTTTTTTTCCTGAGTACCAATACTGATAGTGAGGAAAGACTGACATTAAGTCTCCGAGTCTAGTTCTGCTCCTTCCTGAACCATCCTGAGCCACCATGGCCATATAACGTAATATAATGTGAACGCATTGACACACAGATCTAGTAAGATAGTTTACAATGCACTATAGACAGGGTCCCTGCAACATGTAGGCGCACAGCAAGCATGGAGAATACGCATAGTGCCACCTAGTGGTGACATGGACGCAGAATCGCCTGCAATTCCCTAGTTCCCATAAGAATTCATTATTAACACCTCACTTCCTTTTCACCAAGTTAATCTAGAGAGTTTCCCTGCTCTTATCCTGCTTATATTTGAAATCACACAAAAAGAAAAAGTAATCATGAATGAAATTTATTTATAAATATTTTTTTTAAACGGATATTTAATTGTTGTACTGTAATGTACAAGGATGAAATGTCTAAAAAAGAAAAATACAAAAATATCAACAAGGTGAGCATTTTGTTTTTTATGTTACAAAGACCAAGCTGGACATGTTAAAACTGAAAAGTGCTTTGGTCTTGATCTTCAGAGATCTGGAAGGTATAGCATTCTGCAGTGGCATCGGGAACCACGGATTCATCATCTTCATTCTGAAAGACCAGGGGGACAGAACGAGAGAAGCATCAGAAGATTAACCAAGTCTGAGAATGTTTTGATTTACAGATTGTGGACTAGGAACTTTTCTGTCAGCTAAGAAATGGTCTACTGTGAATTAACATTAAAGGCAGATCATGTAAGTAAAAGGCTGTTTCATTTTAAAAGCCTTTGGTCAGCAATTTGACCAAGAAAAGCAAAACATCAATTAAACATTAAAATGAACACTGTCATTATATTAAAGACATCAGGCTGAGGTTACTGTACGTTGCACCACACCCCACACTTATTCGTTGGTAAAAGTAAGTGGTGATGAGTAATCACTCAAGTATCTTCTGCAACCCTGTCTGTTCAGCCAAGACTGCTGTCAATGAATCATACAATTGACAATGCAGTCATCTTGTAATTCCATCCATGATTGTTTTCTGTTTATTTGAGAAAGTGATTAATATCACAACTGTAACAAACTAGTAATACTCCTTCACAGTCCTTGTAAAGTTTTGCACACACACAAATTTTAAAAAGACAAAAGCAGAGATGAACAGATACAGATAAAACTCTTCAAATGATGCCACTGTGGTAATTCAAAAATGTGTTATTCAGGTCATACTCATATACAAATCTCTGTGGGTGTTGTCAACATTGGCGATCATTGTTGTCATCATTTCAACCGTTCTCCAAAATCTAGCTGTGCTTTCTATTTGGCTCCTCTGAAGACACCCCTGTTATCAGTCACACTTACCTCCTCTGAGAAGAATCTGTCTATGATGTTGAGAGAGGACTTGTAGACAGCTTCATTGGCATGGGACTGCAGGGCCTCAATCTTGTCCAAACCACCCAACTCCTCAATCATTAGGCACAGTTTCTCAGTCTCACCAGTTTTGTGTGCCATCTGTGGATAAAGGGAAAAAAAAGACTGAAAGACTACTAGACACACAGAAGTTTCTGGATGGAAAACGTGTTTCTTCGGGCCTGATCAGACAGAACAGTCGGAGGCGTCTTTTTCTAGTTCTAGCTCATGACCAGTCAGTGTTTTGACTCGCATTTTTGACGCTCTGAACACCTAAAGTTGAAAAAACGTCAACTCAGAGCAGAAAAGACATCTTTTGCATTTTTTCTTTTTGTCCAATCAGATGAATTGTATGGCGGATCTACGGTGACAACACAGTTGCTTGGAAACAACAATAATGGAGCAGAAACTAGTGCTGGCTGTTTCTGGATACCCGGGGATATCCAACTTCACCAACAGGAATTACCATGATTTGACCAAGAAACAGCAGGCCTGGAGGCAAATTAGTGCAGCTCTTGAAATTTCGGGCAAGTTGTTTTCTGGTATTGATACCTTGCAAAAAATAAAAATAACGCATCACCCTGCACTTTTTTGTGTCCACTGAAGGCTCTAAAACAGGCAGTGTGCTACGCCTTTCACCAGTTTTTTTCAGGTCAGTCATCAAGTTGCTTATCTCTCATCATACATCGCAAATAAACTTGATGAAATTCGATCCTCTTATCATTTCATGTTATCAGAAATGGGATGAGATGATAAGGTGATCTGAGCAAAGCAAAGATAGCAACAGGGTCTTGGAGGTATACCTGTAAAATATTTTCGATTGCATCCAGGATGACTAAGATGATTTTGCTGTCTTTGATTGTCAGCAGGTTGAGCAAAGGCTCCAGCACATTGCAATGGACCAGGTAGGCCACCTGCTCCACTGTTCCACCACTGGTATAATTGGTGACAGCCCACACTGCCTCCTTCTGGGTCTTGAAGTCTCCCTAAATACAAATGACATCTGATGTTTAAGGCCAAAGCAAAGTATAGAAAATATTATATACACACAGTATATATATATATATATATATATATATATATATATATATATATATATATATAT
>JBBPCS010006079.1:0-10046 GCA_037974645.1 Hollardia meadi
ATGTTAAGTGTCATGAGATAACTTTGTTGTGAATTGGCGCTATATAAATAAAATTTGATTTGATTTGAATTTGAAAATGTTTGACTGTGCTGTAAACAGATACTGCAAATTCTAGCTAAATAAATCTCCAAACTTCATGAAAAATAATTGACACATTTTGCATGGTAGATGGATGAAGTGTGGTAAATTTCAGAATTTTACCTCAAAAAATGAATTTTTGACAACATTTTGCATTCTACCCTCATGTAAACAATTGCAGTCAATGGCAATTAGATCATGTTTAAACATCAATTTCTCACATATGGAGCAATCAATATTTGTAAAGATAAATAACAGACATATCTTTGTTTCATAGATGAAGTACACAAATTATTTTTGTTTTGATAACTGAATTTTTTTACACTATTTTAAAAATTCCTCTTTACATGCAGCCCTGTGTGAAGCCAGCTGGTTTCTCACTCTGCAGGTCTGTGCGATCATCACTTGCCCTCAATGTCTAAGATTGTGAGTTCAAAACCTGGGTGATGCAGTATGATCATCTTGTTCATTGTGCTGAACCCCCTGCCCTGCATGTTTTAGATGTGTCCCTGCTCCAACACACCTGATTCAAATGATCACTTTGTCATTATGCCTGATAACAAACCATTCATTTGAATCAAGTTTGTTGGAGCAGAGAAACATCTAAAACATGCAGGGCAGGGCCTCCCCAGGACCAAGACTGAGAAACACTGGATTAGAGACACATGATTTCAAAGAACTTTGTCATTTACTAAGTTTTAAATTATTATGGTCTGGGTTCTTGTGCTGACAGGCCATCATGTATTGTCATGTGTTAAGCCACTTCATAATTCTCATTCTCATAATCTTATGGATGGATTTGTATATATGGACCGGGTAAGCTGCAAATGCATTTTCCTTCTTGGGATTAATAAACTTTACTTCCTGCCATCTCAGAACACCTCTCTGTGTAGCTCAACATGATCACAATGTGCCTTTAGTTTCTGAGGTTGTGAGTTCAAGGCCCAGGTGATACTAAATCAAAATCAGGCATTGTGCTGTGTGAATTAGACATGACTTCAGGGTTTAGTGATCATTTTGGTCCAGACAGTTCTGCTGATGGATCCTCCTGTAGTTTGTCTTTATCTTCCTGCTCAAAATGTCCGGTCCCAACCCATTGCTGCAGAGCAGCTACAGTATAATAATAATAATTCTTCTTCTTCTTCTGCTAACTTCTTCTTCTTCTTCTGCTAACTTCTTCTTCTTCTTCTGCTAACTTCTTCTTCTTCTTCTTCTGCTAGCTTCTTCTTCTTCCTACCAGGAAATCTGCCTTCCTGTGCTTAAAAATTTACCAAAATTTGCAAACATGTCCAGTCCTATGCTAAACTTCCTCAGCTGACTTTGTGTGCTGATAGTCCTGATGGTGGTGCTACAGCAATTGTCTGAAGTTCAAAATTTGAAAATTCATAATAAATTATCCATACGTGCTACGACTTTGCAACTTTCACCCAAACGTAGGCCTTATTGAGTAAACATTTCTGTACATTGAGCTGTCAGGAATTATGAAGTCCATCCCTCTGTTTTTCTTAAAAACTGTAAAACTCCTTAACCCTATCTCCTAGTTTTTGTTCAATTGACGCAAAACTTGCTACACAGCATCTTCAGACTGTCCTCCACCAGCCAGATTTTTGAAATATCAAAAAATTGAGCCCATAGTTCACCAAAATGTTTGACTGTAAACAGTACAGATACTGCAAATTCTCACTAAATAAATATCCAATGTTCAAGAAAAATAATTGGAAAATATTTGCCAGCATGGTAGATGAAGTGTGGTAAATTTCAGAATTTTATTTTTTTTTAAAGGAATTTTTGACAACATTTTGAATTGCATCCTCATTTAAACAATTGCATCTTTAAACATCAATTTCCCATGTATGGAGCAATCAATCTTTGTAAAAAAAATAAAATAAATAAATTACAGACATATCTATGTTGTATTGATGAAGTACACAAATAATTCTGGTCTGGGCTTCTGCTGACAGGCCATCATGTATTTGTCATGTTTTGAGCCACTTCATGACTCTCATTCTCATAATCTTATGTATGAAGTTGTATACTGTATATGGACCTGGTAAACTGTAAATGCATTTTCCTTCTTGGGATCAATAAACTTGTCTCAATCTAATTCCTGCCATCTCAGAGCACCTCTGTGTAGCTCAACATGATCATAATGTGCCCTTGGTGTCTAAGGTTGTGACTCAGGTTAAGACTCGGGTGATACAGAATGAAAATCAGGCATTGTGCTGTGTCAATTAGACTTGACTTCAGGATTTAGTAATTATTTTGGTCCAGACAGTTCTGCTGATGGATCCTCCTGTATTTCTCATTTGTCTTCATCCTCTTCCTTTTATCATCCTTCTCGTCTTCCTGTTCAAAATGCCCAGTCCCGACCCACTGCTGCAGAGCATCTACAACTATTAATAATAATAATAATAATAATAATAATAATAATATATAATAGCGCGTAAAAATTTTCAAAACTTTGCACACAGGTCCAGTCATATGCCAAACTTCCTTAGCTGACTTTGTGTGCAGATAGTCCTGATGGTGGGGCTACAGCAAGCATCTAAAGTTTAAAACTTTGAAAATTCATAACAAATCAACCGTAAGTGCTACAACTTTGTAACTCTCACCAAAATGTAGACCTAATTGAGCAGAAACTTTCGTACACTTTGACCAAGCAGGAATTAAGTCCATCACTCAAAAACCTCCTCCTCCTACAGTTTTTGCTCAATTGACACCAAACTTGCCACACTCACGACTGTCCTCCACAAACAACCCAGCCAAATTATTAAAATATCAGAAATTGAGCCCACAGTGCATCAAAATGTATATTATATACAATATTTTGAATTCTACCCTCATGTAAACAATTGCAGTCAATGGGAGTTAGAGCATCTTTAAACATCAATTTCTCACATATATTAGAGATATGTGAGATTGACGGCACCATATATGGCACGTCAATCTTTGTTGACAGAAATTACAGACATCTCTTTGTTGTATAGATGAACTACACAAATTCTCAGAATTTTGACTTGATAACTGAATTTTTTTTACATGAGATTAAAATTTGCCTTTAAATGCAGCCCTGCTGATTGTGTAAGTCATAGTGTGAAGCCAGCTGGGATGTTTTATTATGACTTTTGAATATAAAGATGATGTCGTACCGTACCAGGCTGCACAAGGAACAGGATACATGCCAACATCCAAGCACATCAGAGACATGAGCAGAGGACAAATTCATGTATTCATGCATAAAAAAGTTTAATACAGTATGGGCAATAAAGCTGATGCTGATGTTTAATGTACATGTTAATGTACATGCTATAAAATGGTCCATAACTTAGAAAGGAGGCCCTTGATTAAGCTGTTGAATATTCTTAATATCTAGTCATTACTACTTCTTTATGCGCTGAAAAAGAAAAAAACTTTATTTATGAGGTTACATAGTAAGGGGTGTGCAGGTATTAACAATAACTGTCAAATAAAAAAATTAAATATTGACATTGTATTAATAATACACTTATTATAATATGGTGTAAATTATCCAGCACAAATGTTTGGCCTCTTCATTCAGTGAATTTGTCCTTTTTGTTACGCTTTTGTACAATTCTGGTTTCAGACTCTCTCCACCGTAACAGATGGTTGCTATGGATCAGGAAGCACCACAAGATTTTTTCTAATATTAATTTTAACATATTTTTAGATCTTTCTTACTTACTTCTTTGCCGTTTCTTGTTCTCCTTTTCATTATAATTCAGCCTTTAACCATCAAACCAAAGTTTTGTGCTCTCAAAATATATTACTTTTAACATTAGAAAAATCTTCCATGGTGTTTCCTGATGGAGTAACGTAAAGCGGGTGCAACAGGATGACAGTTTTTGAATGAGGACAGAAACGCAACATCAAAATTCCCAAAGAAGTTTTATTTACCTTGTCTCACTTCTCCATCAATGGAAATGTTCAGTTTTAAAGTGAATTACAATGCTAATGTAATCTTAAGAAGGCTACAGAGTTTACATTGCTATGGATTCAGTTGCTATGGACATAGTTTGCGTTGGGGTCCTGCATCACCCAAGGTTTTTTTTTTACAATAATGACAGGCTCATTGTACATTATCCCTTACATATGCTTACATGATTCTTTAGAGTTTTACAAAACCAGATGAGCCAGTACCACTTTAGCTCAAAATATTAGAAGAATGTTTCATGTTGAATTATCAAAGAGTATCTTAATTCCATTGAACGACCCTTGGAGAAGATGGTGCTGTTCAGGCTTAGATTTTCAGTTTGGATATGGCTCGAGTACATTGACCTGCATGGAAAGCTAAGAGCAATGAGATTGGTCACTATTCCTTGTATTTCTTCAAATGATTCTTTCTGCACCATACCCGCAAGATGAGCATAGCTATCAGAAGTAAGAAAGGGTTTTATCAATCTTTATATTCAGACTTAATAAAAATAAAACTTTCACCTCTTTTATTGTATTACTAGGCTCTGGTATACGAAAGTCCTAAAAATAAATGTGTTTGGGGACCTGTTTAAAGGGAGTAAACTAAATTAAATGTCTGATTTGGGGAAACTTAAAAACATATATATCTTTTGCAAGCCATATTTAGAGGCTAATTGTTTTGGGCCTGTGTCCACATAGCATTTTATTCTGGCAAAAAAGCGCTGGCAGGGCACTGTGATGATGCTCTGTGCTCTGGGAGAGAAAAAAACACAACAAGTTGGTTTTGACATTAGCTTAGCCAACAGTGGTGGGTAGTAATGAGTAAAATTGATTCTGTTATATTTACTTAAGTAACTTTTGGGAGTAAATTGTACTGGTAGTCCCACGTTTGCTGGCGCTCTGTTATCCTACTGCAGCCAGGCCTCAAAGCAGCATGATGACTGAAGCTACTGAAATATGAATTTCAAAGAGTCCTAGCAGCTAATATTTACAGACATATGTAAACAGTGCACAGTGCAACGGGCTCCGGAGGTAAAGTCAGTGTGAACTCAGAGAACCTTGCGGACTCTAAGCTGACAGACAGCAGTTAGTGTGTCTGTTGTGTTAATGCTAATAAGTTTGATGATATATATACAAAGTATATCATGCTTCAAAACTACTTCTCCGTTCTGTCATAATGTAAATGTTCAGGCTAACAGTGTATGAATGCCAAGCAGTGTGCATTTCATTTAGCCTGATGAAGAGAAAAAAAGACTAGACTACTTTTATTTCATGCGGACATGACTGATATAACGTCAAATACAGATGGTCTTCCTCACCTCAAAGTGAAGAAGTGAACACACCTGTATTTATTAGACAACATCATTTTTAGCAGTTTTTATATGTGGATGAAAGTTAAAGGGGACATATTATGAAAAACTCACTTTTTCAGTGTTTTTGCACATAGATTTGGGTATCTGGAGTCCCTACCGACCCACAAACGGTCAAATAAGACCACCCAGTCCGTTTTTTGTGGGCTGCCTGAGTCAGAAAATATGGGACCAAATACGCTGTTCAGATTTTGCCCAACTGAAGGATGATCTCTCTGACAGCTCCCTGCATACAGACCGTGCTGTAGCTGTCTTTTGAACTGTGGCCTATATGTTACAATGCCAACATCTGCCACTAAAATCCTGAAATTTAAAAAAGACAAAATGTTGTCGATCTTTCCTGTTTCTACACATAATACACATAATAAATACAAACATACATAATGTGAATGAGAAAGATTTGCAATTATGAGAGGCCAGACACCTCTGATGAAGCTAGACTAGCTCAGATTGGCAGACCTGCATGCAGCCCCTGTCCTCAGTCAGTGTGGCCCGCAAGTCAATTTCTAAATATGAATAAATTGTAAGTTTTGTTGAGCAGACATATGTAGAACAGCCACGCGATGTGTCATATCAATGGAAAACAGATAGAGACAGCAAACTGGTTTGTAATTAAGGATGTAAAATTCACTTTCATTTTGTGTCATTTTTCAACAGGCCTCAATGTTTTATGACTTCATTTATTTGTAAGACTGATGCTGTCTAGTAATGTATTAACTGATCACTTTAATCCCTCCCGTTGAGGCCGGGCAAAGTCTAAGCTCAAACACTTCATTTAGTGTGGCTCTATGAATATGGTGCATTCACATAGAGAACTAAATGCGTTACATTTGGTACAAACTTCAAGCTGTTTGCAGCTTGAAATCATGAGGTCAGAGGGTGATCTGTGGAAACTGCAGGTATTACTCAGACTATTGTGCTGCTCCAACAGAACTAGTTTCTCAGGTTTTATTCATGTAGAATTCTACTGAAGGATATGACTACCAAGCCTTTGTTCCACTTCCAATAACAACTTCATCAACTGTCAATTGGACAACAATACAGAGCAATAATACCTACAAAAACTTAATTACCAAAGCAAAGACAGAACTGAATTCCTAGCCATGCTGCTGCTGCTTCAGGGCCAGAAAAGTCAACTTAAGTGTAACATATCAAACGTGAGCACAGGTTCGCCAAAGTTGAGATACAGTCGAATACAAGCACAAGAGAGGCCTCTCACTTTCAGACTCACGCTCAGATGAGACCAGCCTCTTCTTCCTCATTGAGCGGTAAAAGCGGGAGTTCCTGCGGATAGGCTCTCTGCTGAAACCAACTTTGGAGTCATCCTCATCATCGTCCTCCTCGTGGCTGGGCTGAACAACAGCTGCTAGCTGCTTCTCTGGGGTTTCCTGTGACTTCTGCCCCCACTTGCCCCTGAACAGGGCAGTCACAGACATGGTAAATGATTCCAGGTCCTTTTTATAACACAAGGAGTTAGGAAAATTCGGTTGGAGTTTGAAACTTTGTGAGAAATAATTATAATTAGCCAGAATCCAGGAGCAAATCCATGCCTAGAAATGAAAAGTTCTGATGACAAATAAATCCCAAGAATAAGTACAGAACAAACAGCAACTCGGAGAAGAGAAGCAGTTCTTGGGAACTCTCTCCCTTCTGTAAGAGGAAGAGCAGTGTTGTTATACGTAGGCAGCCTGTGGAACCAGGAAAGTCGCTTCACTTATTTCTGCCTACGCTGTAATTACTGCATTTATGACTCTCTCTCTCCTGCTTTGTCCCTCCTCTGTTTGGCTCCCTCCCTCTGTCCCTCTCTCTACACCACCCTGTTACGTGCTGACATTCCTGAACTCAACCTGGACTTACCAGCCTCCTCTGTCTCTCTGCTCTACAACTCTCTCTGTTGTGGAACCTGAAAAGCTACCCACTGACATATTAGTCTGTTCAATTCTTTCTGCTTTCAGCATTCCTTAGATCCCTCCACAAAACTATATCTGGCCCCTTCATATTCAGGTAAAGGTTGAATTATTCAGGTTAAAGCAGAGAACACATCACAAAAATACACCAAGCATTTCGCAGGTGGTCTGTTATTTCCTTGAGTAAAACTGTGTATGAAAGTAATGGGTATAATGTCGCTGGCCATGTTAAGCCAGGCCCCATAAAGTAGTTTTATGTCTAGTCAGCTGACAAGAAGAGTATAAAGTTCACTTTCTCTTTTTTTCCACACAGCAATAAGCTTGCCTGCTTTTCAGCAACACTGAGTTCTGAGATCAAACTAACATCACAATGTCCTAAGACTGGAAATGTTTCCTGAATTGTTGTCAAGCGAAAAATGTACTTAGTTTCTGTACAAGTAGGGTAAAAGTGACCCAATAAATGTAAATTAATGATAATCAAAACTTAATCATAATTTTCTCAGGTTGCCCTTAAAGTTACAATAAATTAGCTTAGAAGAAACCTGACACTGTATACAGTCTGTTTTGGTTATATTACTGGTATATAACTGTAAATTTAATCTACAGTTTTACCCTTTTATTTCCTTTTAAGGATAAGACTATTATACTATATTTTTCTTCATTCCATACATCCTCTGCTACTTATTATACGGGTTGTGGTGGCAGCACGCGCAGCACACTCCAGAAATCCCAAGCAACGTTTTCCGGCTCCTCCTTGGGGATGATCCTGAGGCATTCTCAAACCACAAATGTGTGTTTACATGGTAATAAATGAAACGAGTGCAATGCTGTGGCTCACTGATGTGTTTTTAATATTTTGGGGGCATAAGCAGGGCTGTATGGCACAGAGAAATAAGATACATCAGGAATTGGATATACACAGACAATACTTGTTAGCATTATCAATTAATGGTTGGTTTTGGTCTTTTCATGGAATTTGTTGACAGAAAGAAAAATCTAGAATGTCACAAGACTTATACTTTAATTAAAGTTGTTATTCCACTCTGTCTGATAGTATCAGACACTATATATTCTGAGTCACATTGTTCAAATTCATTGAAACTATATGATGTTCTATTCAAACCCAAGGTTCAGATATTCTACATATCTGTGGCATGAAAAGTATAAAAAATATGGTGAATATTTTCTGTCTTACTAACCTAACTTAATAGTGCAGTCACCTCAGATAAAAGTTAGAGAAGCTAAACATAAGCATCCTCAGAAAATTAATGGCACAGAAAAAATAGTATCACTTCACTTTAAATAGTCAAAAACCGAGAGTGAGACTGCATTCTTTACATTCCCAGGCGCATTTATGCAGAATTTATAGCAGTTTTTATGCTGCCTGGTGGCTTTTGTAAATCCAGTGTTTTTGTATTTTGTTAAAATGGAATCTCAGTGTTCTCGTGTGTGCACAGAGCAGCAACTAATAGTCTTGTGGAGGTAAGGAGGTTAAAACAAATGCCACACATGGAAGCAGCAGACTGAGCTGAGTTTTTGTCCTCTGTCCCTCCAAAATGTTGTGGTGCTGTAGCAGCAGGTCTGTCAGGGCTTGTTTGAATTTGGCATTGTTCCAACTGTGTATTCAGTACCATGGCCTAAAAAATACATCCATGATCAGAAAGTGCCACTGAATCCTTAATGGAGGATAAGATGCGGTTTCAGATCTACAACTTTGTCTAACATTACATTATATTATGAACATTCTGCTTTTGCCATATGTAGCTAAATGTTCCGCCCCACATCAACTTTGGATAATCTTTTTCTTTTTACTGTTTGATGAGTATTTATACTGAGGTAGTGGCAATGTAAAAGAGGATTTTTCAATGTCAAACTGTACAGACAGGAATCTCTGTCTGTCTGCAAGTCCTCTGCCTATCTCAAGAACTGTTCATCCGATCTACTTCGCACTTGGTGGGTGTATTGGACGTGAAGTACCGAATACGGTGCAATTTGAACACAGGACACTTTGGAGTTCAGTTTAGTTGAGATGTGCAGCAGTAGGGGTGGGGTTTCAGGGCTCTGGAGATAAGTAAAAAACTAATTTTGCAAGACTTACGAATTAAATCATATTCTCTGATTCGCGAGAGTGTGCCACTGCTGAGGGAGACACAAGCTCACACACTCATGCGAGCTTTAGTGTGAAAAAGATGGTGTGAGGGACCACTGGCAAGTTGCTGCCGCGCCTCCCCTGGTTTTCGTTATTTTCGCTATTTTAATGTTTCATATTGATTCATCAAGTTCTGTCTTTTATGAATGTTGGACCTCAAACTCATCTGCTTCATTCAGCTCGCCCGATTATCCACCCTGCGACACTGAAATAGCAGTTTAGTCTCTGCCTGCCTGCTGCTACTGCCTCAATCGTTAGCCTGAAGCTAGCTCCGCCGGTACAGGGCTCACCTGTCGGGACTCCTGTGGCTCCTCTCCGCACTCTGTGGTTGGACAGCCTGCACCGGTGTGCCCCACGAAGCACACCCGTCCAGACCGGTCCGCTGCCACCCTGCGAGCTCTCCTGGACGCTTACCTGCCCCCGCGGATTGCTGTCAATGCGGAGAATGCCGCCACCCTGCTACACCGCTGACGTTACTCGACAGTGTTCACCTGCTGGCCGGCTAGACTGCTGCTAACCCCCAGCGCCGTCCGACTAGCTTCCCCGTCTCCAGCGAAGCTACAACCGGCCCGCTCCACTCCTCTGCCTCCGCTGTGCTGCTCTGTGGTT
>JBBPCS010006080.1:0-10046 GCA_037974645.1 Hollardia meadi
GTCTGTCTGTCTGTCTGTCTGTCTGTCTGTCTGTCTGTCTGTCTGTCTGTCTGTCTGTCTGTCTGTCTGTCTATCCACCCCTCCATCCATCCATCTCCTTAAAGAGTGCAGGATCAGCCACAGTCTAGTCCCCTCAGGGGTGTCTCATTCAAGATGACTTCAGCAGGGTGAATGCTTTCCCTCAACTGAAGGTCTCTCTTAATCACTAAGCCCCCTTGTGCTCTGAATGTACCAGTGTTCTTCATGTATTCCCTGTGGAACAACTTTGATGTCAGTTGTGTGTCTGACTCCGACATCTTTAAGGCGGCCTGACCCCGCTGTGCTGCTGAAAGAAACCGTTAAAAGGACATGTTGTCTCTGTGTATCTTGTCCCTTTGTATGTGTGTGCCTCCCAGTGTGCAACTGTTTTTCTGCTCCAGCTTTCTGACTCACTGCCCAGCAAAAGGCATTCCATCACAGGCAGCAGTGCCGTTCCTGTCCAAAACAATTTCGGTCACACAAAGTGAAACAGAAAAGAGGGTTCCTTCGAGACTCGTCTTGGGCCACAGTGCAAAGTCTAAAGAGAATGGAGAGGCAAAGAGGGAGAGAGGGAGAAGTCAGAGCAGCAGGAGAATCTGAGGAGGAAAGAGTGTCAAAGTGAACAGATTATGTTTGTGTCTGAACACTAAAGACTGTCAAAGGGAGAAAATGTAAAAAGAGATAAAGGGTACAAGACATGCACCTGATTTTTGAGGACAAAATGAATTTCTATACTTAAATCATGCTTTGAGATAAATGGCTTCTATTGAAACATAGAGTGTATTATTGTAGGGTCAGCTAAATTTTATTTACTCTGATTCTCATTATCAAATCCACTTTTTGTTCAGTCACATATCTAAAACTGCTTTTCTTCATCCATGTGTGAAAGAGAGAGATGCTGGATATTTACCAGTTATACCTATCACGTCTCCCTTCCCGGAGTAAATTCTGTGTTTTCTTCACATGCTGCCATTATCAATTTGTGCTGCCAATCAAAGATGTACCAGTTTCTCACATGTAACTCATCTCCTCATTTTGCTCTCAGTTTTGAGTGGCCCCAAATAAAATCTATGGGATGTACTGGTAAAATAACTAGACCATGATTTGGAATGGCACTTTTTACCAGCCAGCAAGGATGTTGCAAGGATGAGGGAGTCCTTTTATTACTTCTTGAGTTATTTATTGCAATGACTGCATGGGATTTATTTTGCATTGCTGCCCTCTACTGTTCATCTTGTTTACATGTACTGTTTACACTTGATGCCAAGTATGGTGGTGGAAAATCTCTGTTATAAGGAAAAGAGGATGGCTGAAAAGTCACTGGACAGAGATGTATGGACAAGTGGGCTGCAATACAGCAGTACCACCAAACTTCATCTCATTATACTAATTTCCCATTTTAGCACTGTCTTGTCAAGTCAAGTCAAATTTTATTTATAGAGCACCAATTCACAACAAAAATAGTCTCATGACAACCTGCCTGCCAGGCACACACAGAGATGCATAGCAACTGTAATAATAACAGCTATAGAAATATTACAACAGTTAATAATAGTATTAGCTTTAGTAACTATTATTTTGTAGCATAATAAGAGATATTAACAATAATACAACTGTAATAATAATAATAATAATACAAAACAAAAACAAAACAGGATTCCACATTATGTTTCTTTGACCTGGTTTGAGCAAATGTAATTTTGGCAATTTATACACTGATACACTGTTACAACTCTAATGCGCTACTACGTATAATATGAGTCGCCAAAAGACCAAATGGATGCAAGCCAGAAAACCTGTTTCGTTTTCTGAAAATGCCACTTTACTGGTCCAAACAAATTGTATTTTTGCCATTTAGTGAATGTGAATGTTAATTTGTAAAGTCTACCTGATACCTCACTGCAATGAGGCAAATACAATTAGATGTTATAGTACAACAGTAAAATGGAATAAAATACCCAACAATGGGAATCACACTATATATTTCATCTTCTTATTTCTTAGGTTTGAAGGAATCAGCAGCTCATGCGCATTTGGCATCTTTAACACAGGTTCCACTGGCCAGTGATTTACTACTGAGAAACATATTACATCTATTACTTGGTCTTTTTCTCACAACAACATACAACTTGAGAAATGGCCTTTATGTGAGTGTGAGAGTGTAAATGTGTAGATGTTATTGAAGGTGTCAGGCTGCCTTTGAGTCGGCAGTGTGATCATGTGAGGGACTTACTTCGAGTACAGATTATAAAACAGGTTTGTTCAAAAATGCAAAGATGTCACATATTTGTTGTTGTTTTTTTAATCAAATTATGTGACATTCAAATTTCTGATAATCCTTAACTCATCCCAGACAGCCATCCCTTTCCTAAACAAACAAAATACCGCCATGTTAGAACCTGGGACTTCTCCTGTTTTTGCTAAATGTGTCTCTCCGAGTTAGCTCTTTGATCCAGGTAGAGTGCTGTGAGATTGTAATCTCTCTGCCTGTGTAATCTGGACTGCTGGAGTTTCTCTTTAAACATACCGAAACATACTTACAAGTGCACTGTCTTTTGTTTGCACATTACAAAATGATGTGTGGGTGGCACAGACGACATTACGTATTTAAAGCCCCCCCCCCACCCCCCCACCACCAAAAAAAGCCACAAAGTACAATCACAGGAACAAGCCTGTGTACAGTTTGCTGCTCATGAACAAGATCAAACTAACATGTGAGCAATCCGGTGATGTCGCCTATGTTTGGTCTTTCATCTGCTGAACAAATGGGTCTTTTTGACTTAATAGATGAACTTTTATCTGCCAGCAATCCATTTACTTTGCTTCTTCACAATGTCCTGCTGTGTGTCTAGCATGTAATGTGCTTGTGTGAGCTGATGTGCTGGGAGTAGTGGGTTTGAAATCGTGGAGAAATTATGTGTAGACTTTGTGTGGGATTGGCTGTATTTACATGTTCATATTACAGGGAGTCCTTTGATACAGCGTTAAATATAAAAATAAATAAGATTTCTATCCACTGGGGGATATCTTTACTTTATGCTTGTTTAGAGATATGCTAATTTTCAGTTACAATTCAGATCTTAAAGTGCATTGAATCTTTTATTAATAGAAAAGACGTGATTCCTAACTCTGGGGTAAACAAAACAGCAAGAATATACTTAATATTATAATGCAACTGAATGCATAATAGCCTTGAAGCATTGTAACATAGTTTTTTTTTTTATTCCCATTGTATCAAAGTGATATTTTCAGACTGTAGTTTGTGGATTGCAGTTCATTTTTAGGTTTTCCCGTTATTTTTGTTTAATAATAATACACTCTATGTTTCTGTTTGGTGTTCTACCTCTGAGCTCAAACTTTCATATCTGTTTTTCCCCGAGGAGTTGGTGGGCTTTCACATAAGAAACGCCAAACAATCTAAAACAATTTGCTTTGTAAGTTCATGTGGTATTTGTCTGTGTTCATTTCTCTGCAGATGAGGAGCAGGGCATATTGATGATGCCATTGTGTTTGTTGACCAAGAGAAGGAGTAATCAAAGATTAAACGAGGCAAACAGAAACAGCGGAGGAGTCGGACCCACCAACAAGAATCTATTGAAGATGATGAAGACCTGGAGAGGGAGGGTAAAACTGGATACTTTTTTGTAGCTCTGCCCCATATATCCTGTCATTAGCCAACCAGGGACATATGTTGTCTGAGCACCGATTTGAAGCCGTTTCAGTGCGTCCACAAACTTAAAGCGTAACTTCGGTATTTTTTATCTTGACTTGGTTGGACACAACAACAGACTGGAACAACGGAAAGGTAAAGAAAAAGATTTTAGTTCTCTGTCTCCACACTTATAAAAATAATCTTAGTGTGTCAGTGGCAAAAAGAAGCACTTTATATGGACATAATTTGATGTGCGCAATTGCCCCCCAAAAATTACATTGCAGGCCGTTTTGCGGCTGCCAGGCTGCAGAGAAACAGAAACAGAGAATGCTGTCTCGTACCTCTCAACCCTGCTGAAACAAAAAATGTGATGTAACATGGACTTTCTTTTCTTCTATTTTTCTCTTCATCTATTTTTTCAGCTCATTCTATATTGTATGTTTCTTCCAGGAAAGCCGGATACCGGTTTATGTTTAATATCTCTCCATCCGACATACACATGATCTATTTCACCACTGGGCTCCTTTTAGGGGTCTTCAATGTTGATAGATCGTCGTCACGCTACCAGGATCTGAGATGTTTGTAATTTTTTCATCTTTGGGATCTCAGATGATGAATGATGGGGAAAAGTCCAAGAAATAGGAAGATTTAAGATGCTTTTTTTAATATTGTCACTGACATTCACATGGTCAGGTCAAGTTGCAGGCCACATACATCTTACAAAATGCAGAAGGATAATAATTTATCTTCATGTGATCATCTTAATGCCTTTGCTGCCTCAGTCTATTGCCGCCATCACAGTGCACCACACAGCCTTCTTTTTCTCCAAAGCTCAGTTGGATGTCTCGACATCAATATCAAAATGCTCGTTAAATTAGTAATGTAGATATTTCTATCTTCATTATATTGTAAAAGAAAAAAAAGAAGAAAAAATAATCCAATTAAATATTAAGTTAATATCACCTTATTTCGCTTGCTTTTGCTTGCTATGGCTGGAACCTTCATAAACCACCAAATTCAACCACTTTAAAAACCTTGAAAAACTCCAGTTTTTACACAGACCTAAAGAGAAACAACAGAAACAGTGTTTAGCTGTCATTTTTGTCAGAAAACATCTGAAAAAGTAACAAGGACTGTTTGAAGAAGTCTGATATTTGTTGCCTGTGAGTTTTTTGTCTTTCTGGAGTCGGATGTGCTGAAAGAATCTTTATCATATTTTCACATGTTGCTCAGGTGAGCAGCAACATTTATCTCTTTGGGTTGTTAAAGCATTGTGTTGATCTTGGAATATCTGGCGCAGTACACTAGAGTTTAATCTGTTCCACTGCGATAAACAGTTTGTCTTTTCATTAAAAGCCATTCTCAACCAGTGGGCCTCAAAGTGGAGGCAGTGATGCTGCCTGTCACGACCCCAGCTAGCTCTTAGGATTATTCATTTATTTTCTTTGTTTTCATTTGTCGTTTCAGATCCTGCCACACCTGCAGTCATCTCATTCCCTTCACCTGGTTTTCCCCGCCCATCTCCTCACCTGCAGCCCATTTCCTCATTTAGTCTTAGTATTTATTCAGGCCAGTTGCACTCATTCTCTGCCACATTGTTTAGTGTGTTCACCTAGCTTTCCAGCATTTATTTATTCTGTTTTCCTGACTACCTTTTTCAACTTTGGGCCCTGATTCACCAGACTTTGATTACCTGCCTGCTCCTAGTCAGAAAGGTTTGCCAATTGGACTGATTTTCTGGTTTTTGACTCCTGCCTGATTCTAAGTAAACTGAACTTCCTTGCAACTGTTTGTTCCTGTGTCGTGCTTTTGTGTTCGGATTTGCTACCAGTTCTCACACTGCCAAATGTTTGTTGGGGTTATAAAACCGTTTAAATGTGCTCAATAATTGACATAAATACAAAACCTTCAAAGTAAAATGCAGAATTTCATTGACAAGTTACGTTTGAATATAACCGCACCACAACATTTTTTTTTTTTTTTTTGAGAAGGTGGTCCTTGGAAATTGTTTAACAATCAGAAGCGGGCCTTAAGTTAGTCATTAGTCATTTAGCACCTGTCTTGTGGTTGCCAAAGCACCAATATAATACTTTTTAAAAACACAACAGCAATATCATGACTTGGTTACTCACGATAATGCACAGACCTTGCTGCGAGCAGTTTCATGTAGGAACTATTTTCTTTCTACCAAACTACACCGTATCACTACGCAGAAGGAAATCTCGGAACGATAGGCTAATGTTTGTGACAGGGTGGGATGTAAACATTGGTGTCTTTCTCAGCTGAGATGTAAGCTGGTTTGGTTAGCTAGCCTCTCATCCATGAGTAGATGCATGCTTTTTTCTGTGCAATAATACAGAAAGAAAATCATTCCTCCATGAATCTGCTCACAACGAGGTCTGTGGATTACCTTGAGTAACCGGGTCATGATTTCTGGAAAGAGACATTCCTGTTGAGTTTTTTAAAAGTATTTTATCGATGCTTTGAACAACACAAGACAAGTGCAATCTAGTCTCTTGTCTCCTTCTGTGGAGATTCCACTCTCCTCTTTATACAATCTTCACCTCCAGCCAACACTCACTGACATATTACAAAGCGTTCCTTTTTATCAGAGTCAATTGCATGGATTTTCCTTTTGTATTTTTGAATGTAAGATATTGATTTACTCATTTAAGAGATAAATTAACTTAACTGCAGTTCTTGCTGTTATGCTCTATTTTGCCTTCTCTCCACTTGAGACTGAAGTGATGCTGGCTACAGACACACAAAGTTGTGAACAAACACAAAAAACATTTTATACATCTGTCTTACAGATCTTACAAATACAATACTAAATGGCCATGTTTGCTAAGGTGTTTTCTTACTTCTCGGAATGTTTTTTTTTTTTTTTTGTGAAAAGAAATTTCACTGTAGCTATCCTGGTCTGCTCCATGCAAACAGAGTGAATATATCTATCAGTCTTTTTTAAAAACATTTTTGATAATTAAATGCTGATTTTATGAGCTGATTTTTTTGTTTTTTGTTTTACTGTAACAGCTCCACAATGCCCCATGCTGTCTGTCCATTGTCTTCATTTTAACAACAGCTGTCTACCAGCAGCAGACAGACATACTGTACAGCTTTTGCGTGCACCATGCGGGCTTGTGCACACATGTATCCCTTGATGTGAGTACATTCCTGCAGAAACAGCTGCAGTTTTTAAACAAAAAAAAAGAAATTTAAAATACAACCCACATGTGTGCATGTCACCCAGATGGCATCAACTATTAATCATTCCCATCATCATCCCTCAAAGTGAGCTCGCCTCACCAGCCACGCCTTTGTCTTCATTCAGTATGCTGTATTTAATTCATTGTACTGATGATGCCCTTTTTGTGGTCAATTTGATTAATGCGGCCTGAGGTAAATCAATTTTCCACCATCCTTCTCCCCCATTTCATCCCCTCTTCCCATTTCCCTTTCCCTTTCAGTCTATCTGTGAGGTTTGTTATGGTGGTGGCTCCAATATAGTGTTTTCAGACTAGTTTTAAACTGTGCTGCATGAGTGATGGCATGGATTACCACAGAGATACAACCACAGTAAATGTTTCTATACTTGTACTCTTTGTGGTCTAGATTCAAGTGAAAACGACACCAAAATAATTTATAACAATTTAGTGTGACAATTATTTAATTATTAATTATTTATTAATTATTTATTATTAAATTCCTGTCTTTGTTAATTGTTCTAACAACCAAAGGAACACAGTCCTCAAAAAGAAAACTTGAGTGTTTATGCACGTGCATGCATTAATGAAAGATGTTCCAAAACAGCTGCGTTTGGTCCATATTTTACATGAAAATACATGTTTTTTTCTGCATGTAAGTGTGTACATTCCTTCTGTTTCTTCAGTAGGCTATAAATGATTTACTATCAAGTTCTGGGAAAGCTGTGAAATTGATGGTAAAATCTAGTAATCTCTCCTTGGGGAGTGATAGGTAGGCATCCAGGCTTTATCAGCTGGATGTTTGGACAAATAGGCTATACAGCACTATCCTCTAGAGCTGTTTGCTCAATCAATTAGGATTATATTTTTATATTTATTAGTCTGCATTACAGTAACAGCAAATAAGGCAAGAGAAGTTTTAAAATCTTAAACTATACAAAATGTACAGAACTCCTCACTCCCTGACATGTGAAAGACAGTTGGATTATGCCCTGGGTCAGTGGGTGGTATAGGCAACTGGTCCATATTTCATTTGGGTTTAGCCACTTTCTAATGCATTAAGATTGTCTATGTGCCCTGGCCCCCAAATTGAGGTTATTGGACTTAATCCACTGTGCTGATAAACTCCTAATAGCCCAGACTGTGTGGACATGCAGCATGTCTCGCCCTATGCCTCAAAAGACCTCATCTATATTTATGACAACCTTCGACTCTCCATTCCTAATTAATCTACTTAATAGTGGGATGCAGATCTGTAAATCTCCTTCTGCCTCTGTGAAGAGAAGCAATATAGGTAGGGGTGTGAAAAAAAAATAATACTTGCAACCAAACACCCATGTTACTACAATCCCAAATACAGTTTATGCGCATGTCCCAGAACCAAATCCTCACAATGGATGGCTGGCAGACACCAACAGTTGTACATCCTCATACCCATACACCACGTCCTAAGAAGATTGGTTTAAGACATGAGTAAGCTATTGAAGTGCTGATGATTGTGATCCTCTTTTTCACAAGCAGAGGATGGGGAAAAGGGAGCCGGAGAGACAGACACATACTGAGTCACAGATTAGCTAGTCAGCTGAGAGTATGTGCTGCGTAATTCCTTCTGAGGAGTTCAAGGGTTTTCTCAACTGTGTTGATAGCTGCACTGCACTGAGGGGCAAACGAATTTTTCATGGACAGGGACTCATCAGAGCTTTAACGCATCGGTAACAGCAAGGTTTATCAGGGAAACAGGTATCACATTTGTTTAATGTTTCAATCTTTTTTCATACTGATATTGGATATTGGTCCTCTCTGATATGCATACTAGACGTTTCACAACCTCTGATTATGAAACTGCCTGTCTCTTTTTGGAAATGTATGACTAAATGCACTCTCACTCCTCCTGCCTTTTTACCCTAGTCACATTTCTTAGTGATGACAAGCAAGACTGTGTCCTTGAATACCCCTGAGAGCCCCCCACCCCCCACCCCCACCCCCACCCCCCACCCCCACCCCCACCCCCACCCCACCTTCACTCATCCCTCTCTCCCCTCAACTCTACTTAAATAGAGGCTACAGATGGGAAAGTCGAGGCCACTGAACCTGCTGGAATCTGTTTCAGGTCATGCTCTCCATAAGTCCCCCACATGCATAACTATGTACACCACACACACACACACACACACACACACACACACACACACACACACACACACACACACACACACACACACACACACTTCTTATGGCTTGGTCACTATGAAAACACAGTATATTAGTCACTGTGACATTATAACTTGCATAGGGTATGAAAGGTCTCTCTTGCTATAATACAGAACATAGTGTGACATTCTGGAAAGGGGAGCAGTGTAGGCTACACATTTATTGAACGCTTCATGCAGGTAAGGAAATCATAACTGATGAAGTTGTGAATAGTAACTGGCCCAACATGTGCTTTAGTTTTGAAAAGACATAACAATAAAACAGAATGCAGTTTCTCATTTAGCTTCAAAGGCTGAGGATTCAACAACAAGTCAAGCATCTCTGCTCATCTGAATGCTCATGTGTGACGAGCAGGTGAAATGAGGAATAGCAGCTCTAGTCAGCACAGCTCTCATCAGCAGCACAGCAAACCCCATCTATGTCTCAGCGACAGATCATTTCAGCTCTGATGGTCGACAGATGGTGATGGATTTGCACTGGTACCGGTGCTGGACAATTTTGGAGGCAGTTAGTTTCACAAACTGCTTTATCACTTTTTGTCCATGATGTAGCTGTCAAGTGAGCACTAAATCCATACAGAAGCGCCACCCTCCTCCACCCACTCCCCCATTTTACCAGAGAAGGATAATACAACAGGATCAATCCTTGGGCTTGTTGCTTCATGCACAAACAGATGTTTGCTCTGATAGAAACAATCACAATTCACGAGACACTGACTAATATCCAGCATGTGACAATCTAATGTAACAATCTAACAAACTGTATGCTAGAAATAGTAGTAAATACAAAACAAGAACTCGCTTATGAGCATCCCATCAAGCAAAACAAAAAACAGAAGCTCCATTGATATGATGCTCCTTCATCAACTAATAAAAAAGTGGGGACTAGATGTCATTCACTTGTTCTTTAACCAATGCTGTCATCTAGTGGTTTAAATGTGTGTAGGTCCTATATATATA
>JBBPCS010006081.1:0-10046 GCA_037974645.1 Hollardia meadi
CCCCCCCCCCACCCGCTTTTTCCTGGAACTAATTTCAAATTTAAGGTTCAAATCCTTATGTAAACTTGTTTTTTTTTTCCCCTGCAGGAGTTGTACCAGAAGTTGACAGATTATGATATCCGTTTCTATATGTACGAACTACTGAAGGTGAGAATTGTTAAAATGTTAAATTCAACGTGAACTGATGTTTCCCACTTCGTCTCTTTTCTTGGCAAGTTTCTCCAAACGACTGTGTCCACATGTTCATATCTTTGTTTGGTCTGTGTGTTATGTGTCTGCCAGGCTCTGGACTACTGTCACAGTATGGGAATCATGCACCGTGACGTTAAACCTCACAATGTGATGATCGACCACCAGTTGAGAAAGGTAGGTGGTGCCCTATATAGTTCTTTTCTTTTGTCTTCACACATCCACACACACTGTGAATATTATCTCTCACCTGCTATTTCAGCCCCACTCTCTCTGTTTATTTTCTCTCTGGCTCCCTTCTTCCTTTCATTCCTCTTTTTTTTAAATATTCTCCCCTGTTTTAAAAGGAGTTTGATTATTTTTGGTTGGAAGTGCATTAGCATTGGCCTTTATAAACACGGTGCCCCTGTAATATGTTTCAGTACAGTCCGAGTGAGGTCCTTCACCCATTAATGTCCACAGTGGAATTTTAGAATTTCCTTCTAATGCGGTCAAAGTTTGAGGCTACAGCACAAGTTTTTCTTAGCGTTCAAATTAATGTTAAACTTATTTTTCCATTTTTTAAAAGAAAATCAACATTGTCTCCCAATTAAGACATGGCAAATATGTGACATCAAAAATTTTGATTTTCTCATCTGTAGCCACGTCTTCCAGTTTCCACCTCTAGCAGAAAAAAAATTGGTTTGTCATTAAAGTTTTAAAAGTTTTCCATCTAAATAAATGTGTGTTCTGCTATTCTATTGATGAGTGCTGTCATACAATCTGCACCCAATTCATGAAAGCATTTATTGTGACTGTGCTAAACATTGGACAAAGAAATGCCATCTGGTAGTGAATGGGTTAGCAAGCCGAGCTAGCGCTGTAGCCATACTGGCTGTTATCACAGTCCTAGTGGGCATTTTTATCTTGTTATGGCTGCGGCTAATGGCTTTAGGTGTAACGTTAGCTGTGGCTGTGATTGTGAATAGCTGGCTTTTTTTGTAAAGCACCTAAGATGGTTACATTGGCCAAGAAAGTATTGTGAAGCCAGACATAATCAGAAGAATATGTTAAGCACAATGTGACTAAAATATCGACATACACTGGACCAACCTAATGATAACTAATAAAAAGTTTCCTATTGAGTTTATGGTCTCACTCTCTAGTTTTTAGGTCATCTTCAATACAGCATGATATTCATTTTGTAAATGATGGACCCAGAGTACAATAGTTGATAAAGCAGGGTATGCTTTAGGCATGGCTACCTTATGATTGACAAGTTGCGACCACAGCGTGTCCTCAGTCAGATCCAAGAACAACATCTCAGCAATTTGTATCCTCCCCGGCTCCACTGTCTCATCCAAATATGGTCACACACAAAACTAAAATTGTGACGGCCATAATACCAAAGTCAAGGCTTCAAAACCGTAGCCCACAAACCAATGGTTGACATCCCAGTTGTTCCGTTCATTATATACACCGATCAGCCACAACATTAAAACCACTGACAGTTGAAATGAATAACATTGATCATCTAGCTACAGTGTAATATTCTGCTGGGAAACCGTGGATCCTGGCATTGGTCCCCCAGCAGGACAATCCACATGAATACCAGGACCCAGGGTTTCCCACTTGAACATTGTACTGTAGCTAAGATCAATGTCATTCACTTCATCTGTCAGTGGTTTTAATGTTGTGGCTGATCAGTGTACATATTATACAGTATATGTTTCATACCTGCAGTCACTCCACTGTGGTCTCAGCCAGTGGCTATGACTACAGTTGGAGCTTGGCTCTGCTGGGATTTCTCGGAATTTCAGTGCAGAAAAACTAAATATGAGCAAAGATATTAGAGAAATTAAAAAAACAGTACATTTTCATCTGTGTATCTCTCTCATTACCACTTTAGCTGTAGCTGTATTAATGCACTATCTGCTGAGCAACACTATATTAAAATCAAAAATACACTTCTAGCTTTGGCCATTAGGGGGCAGCAGGCAAACAAATGTGAATTACCCCAATATGCCCCACAGAATACATGACATACAGTTATAATAGTGTGCTGGTAGGTGATATTAGGTTAAACCTGATGGTGCTGTTTACTCACGTTCTCTGTGTTCCATTTCAAAAATGTGAAGCTGAATGAGGATAAATTGTGTGTTTCCATAGCTACGCCTTATAGACTGGGGTCTGGCAGAGTTCTACCACCCATCTCAGGAGTACAACGTCAGAGTGGCGTCACGATACTTCAAAGGCCCGGAACTCCTGGTAGACTACCAGGTAACACACACAAGCACACACAAGCCTCGAACCAGCCTGCTTTCTCACATTCACACACAACCGACAACACACGTTCACACACAGCATTTACATTTTAAAATGTTGTCACACATTAAGAAGTCAGTGTTATAACCACACATATTGTGACGTCTGCTTTCTCATCATCTGCAGCGCTCTTTGATGATTTTATGTTTCAGATGTATGATTACAGTCTAGACATGTGGAGCTTGGGCTGTATGCTGGCCAGTATGATTTTTCAGAAAGAGCCCTTCTTCCACGGACAAGACAACTACGACCAGGTACCTCTGTCACACGTGCAGCTCCCACACGCCAGAAACAACAGCATCAAATTTGTACCGAATGAGACGGACGAGTAAAGATCATTAATTACTGATTTCATGCACACATGCACATACTGAAAAACACAAGGAAAAATCCAAAAGTCTGCCTTGCCTCACTGCACACACAAGGCTGTTTGGGTCATCCTGTGTCTGTCTCAATTCGGCACAGGAAGTCCCAAACATGTAATGGAGACGACCTGTATTTGTATCTGGGACCCTTATCGGGTGTAATCTGTAGGGCCTCACTCTCAAGTGTCAGCAGTGGCAACAGGAAGAGGGCGCTGTCGTTCAGCACAGCCAGAGCGCTGAACAAATGCAGGTTGATCAGGGACAAGTGAAACTAACAACACAATTCACATAGAGGCAATCCTCCTGAAAATACTTTAATTTGGTTAAATCAACCGTCACGTGACAAAGATTTATTCATATGTCAAAATGATGCACAGTTTGTTGTGTGTGTTGTGCTTTCTAGTTGGTGAGAATTGCCAAGGTCTTGGGGACAGACGAGCTGTTCGGCTACCTGCGCAAATACCACATTGAACTGGACCCGCGCTTCAAAGACCTGCTGGGACAGTAAGTCCACTCTGACTTGGCCTCTAGTAGTCAGGAAATCATTAACACCCTCATTGATAAAATAAAGATGAATTAAAATAGTATTTGAATTGAATGTAAAACAAAATAAGTTGAATTTTAACT
This sequence comes from Hollardia meadi, assembly GCA_037974645.1. Classification (NCBI taxonomy): domain Eukaryota; kingdom Metazoa; phylum Chordata; class Actinopteri; order Tetraodontiformes; family Triacanthodidae; genus Hollardia; species Hollardia meadi. Next base: position 3,486 of record JBBPCS010006081.1, read on the forward strand.
TTCCAGCACACATACTGAAATGTGCTGGGTTGAAACTGCATCACATTAGCCCCCTTTACACAACCTGTTCAAGTCTTTATTGCGCCTCGCCGCTCTGTATAAATGTTATGAAGCCATAATAATAAAAATAAAAATGTAAAATTCGAAACCTGCATTGATTACATCCATTTCTATCAGCTAGCTGCTTCTATGGAAGCCCTAAGAGGCAAATAAGAGACATTTTCGAGGTCTGATCTAAGTTATGTCTCCTGTGTTTATGACTTATAATCAGGTTACCAGGAAAATCTGTACAAGTTGTATTTTTCTGTGTTAAAAGGTTAATTTCTAGAAAGACATGATGGCAATGTTACATAACTTGCTAACACACAATATATGTACCTTGTGTTTAGCATGAATAGAGAAATTAAAACTCACCTGAAAGAAAACTTGAAAGCTTTTAGTCCTATTTAGAACATGGGACAGTGGTGCTGTTTAGCCTCTTGTAGCCAAAATTAGTGTCAACAACACTTAGAAAAATGATCCTACCGATAATGTTAGGCTAAAATAAACATTTTTAATTGAATATTTTGACATTTTAATTCGTAAAACAATTTTCTTTTTCATGTGTACAGTGTCTCTTTGGCCTGCATTCACTCAATTGAATGTCATTTTAATAAAAGCAACAATAAAAAATTATGCAAATAGTGCAAAAATAATAATTAGCATTAATAATAACTCAGGTGTAAGTCTAAAGTTTTGGGTATACCTAAATAATTTTTAATAATGTTACTGTGTTGTTAAGAAAGTTTAAAAAAGGAAAATAAAACAACTTGTGGTGCAGGTGTGCTTCTAAAGCGGTGGGACTGGAACTGTTGCGTTTACAGCTGTGGGGCTCTACAGGTTGAGAATATTGAGAAAGCAGCAATACCAGAAGCCAAGTGATCTTTTTTGAACTGAGACTGTAGTAGTAAAAACAAAACAGGGACCCACTCATCAAGACTTTATAGCACCACTAGTGGTCAAAAACTCCACAGGATACCCTTAAAGGGACAGTTCACCCCAAAATCAAAAATACATATTTTCCTCTTACCTGTAGTGCTATTTACCTATCTAGATTGATTTGGGGTTGCCAAGTTTTCAGCCATAGAGATGTCTGCCTTCTCTCTAATATGATGGAACTAGATGGCACTTCTCTTGTGGTGCTCAAAGAGACAATAAAATGCATTAAAAAACTCAACAGCAATGTCTCTTTCCAGAAATCATGACCTGGTTACTCAAGATAATCCACAGACCTTGTTGTGAGCAGTTTCATGTGGGAACTATTTTCTTTCAGTATCGCTGTGCAGAAGGAAACGTGCATCTACACATGGAAGAGAGGCTAGCTAACTAAGCTAGCTAATGTTACAGCTCAGGCGAGGAAGACGCCATTAATGTTTACATCTAGTCCTGTCACGAGCACGAGCCCCTTTTCCATGAGTAGATGCACACTTCCTTCCTTTTTACCTACATGAAGCTGCTCACAACAATGTCTCTGGATTATTTTAAGTAACCGGGTCATGATTTCTGGAAAGAGACATTGCTGTTGAGTTTTTCAACTATATTTTTTGGGTGCCATCTAGTTCTATTATGTTGGAGAGAAGGCAGACATCTCTATCTCCAAAACTCAGCAACTCGCACCAAAACAATCTAGATGGATAAATAACAAAATAAATAGCATATTTTAAATATCGGGGTAAACTGTCCCTTTAAGTTTTGTCTCACCGCTGCAGCGCTAGTAAGAAAACGCTCCTGCTCACTGCTGCTTTATTGCTCACAGCCCAGCTGTTTGAATAAATGTTCCTGTGCTGTAGCTATCCCTGACCTATGACCTCTCCACTTAAGGGATAAAGAGAAATTTAATGTGCTAATCAGATAGGAACACACTTTGGATAAATAAATTCACATACTATATGAGAGAGAGAATCTTCTCACATCGCTCATTAAGGTAATGTCACTGTTGGCAGTAGCAGTACTATCATTAGTCGTCCCCTCAGCAGTGACGGTTATTGTTTGTGTCTGCAGGCAGAGCAGGAAGCGCTGGGAACAGTTTGTGCAGACAGAGAACCAGCACTTGGTGAGTCCAGAGGCTCTGGACCTGCTGGACAAGCTGCTACGATACGACCACCAACAAAGACTGACCGCCACAGAGGCCATGGAGCACCCCTACTTCTGTAAGCAAGGCACACACGGTGTATCCAGGCAACCAACACGGGGAAACCGTCTTTAGAGCATTCAGATTAAAGACATGAAAATCTTTGCAGTCCATAGCACAAGTTGAATGAGTTTGATCATACTTTGGAGTGTAAAGACAACAAACTACCTGCTATGACAAATTCCATCTCATGTGCACAATACTGACCCCTCTTCTCATTTCTCAGTTTGTGCATCCTCCATTCCTTTCGTCGCCTCCTCTCCTCTGACAAGCCTCATCTCGCCTCAAGATGCATTTTAGTAATTCAGACTTGCTTCATGATGGCACGCTGAGATCGATTTCTGGGTCACAGGCAGGAGGAGAGGGGAGACGAGGAGGGACCAAGTGGAGAAATGAGAAGAACCCTGAATGTTCATGTCACTGTCATCATCAATGTTTTTCTGGATCTTAAAATGGTCCGAGTAGCATTAACTTAAGTTTTGGTCAACTTGACTTCAATTGTAGTTCATCTGTCCCTCTTGCAGACCCAGTAATAAAGGAGCAGTCTCTGTCAAACTCCGACAACAACATGGTTTCCAGTGGCAACACTACAACGCGATGAAATGCAGGTAACATGTAATTTATTTTTTTCTAGCTAGCAACCTATTTTATACCTGATTTGTGTTTTCCCTTTAATTTGTCACTCTTCACTTGTGACTGATTGAGTGTTATCACTTATGGGTTTTAACATTTTAACCATTACTGCTTTAATGGTGTCAAACTGAGAAAATGACACCTGTAAGTGTGGCAGAAAAGTGATGTTTTCTCTAATCATCTCTTCTTTCCTCTTTACACTCCTCATGTTCTCTTTGTCTCTACAGGAGTGGAAGAAGAAGGATGTTCGTTACCTCAACTTTGTACCCAGTTGTGACAGTAACTTTGACAAGTGTACAGTGACAATGGATCAAAGTAACTCTGAACAGTTACACACTCACAGATATGTGCATATGGATACACACACACACACACACAAACACACACATCAATGCAAGCACACGTTCTGTACAAACACACATGCAGACATGTATACAATCACCCTCCTCCTCTGTATCAGTCTGCAATCGGTTTGTCCTGGTTTCCTGTCCAGCAGCCTGACCAATGAGCTTGAAGCTGCAACCCCCCCCCCCCCAAATCATCCCCCAGATTGTCTTTTTCCTCCCAGCTCAGTCTCATGTAGGTCAACAAGGACAAACTACTTTTAAAGACAATTCAGTCCCTCGTCCTCTTTCTGTCATCCCTCCTTTATGTCGTCCCCTCTGTTTGCATCAGCATGGAGAATGAACAGGAGTGTGACCTGTACAAGTCCCAGCCCCCCCTCCCCCTGTTCATCCATCCGTCTGTCTGCCCCCCTCCCCCCATCATCCTGTACCCCCGACAGACAGACAGACAGACAGACGTCTTAGCACTACAGTTCTGAAAGCGGCATGGTGGACTCTCTCTAGATAGAATGATGGTGATAATAATAATAATATTAATATTAATGAAAAATAAATGATTTTTATTTAGATGAACTCTGCCTGAGTTGAGAGTGAATTTATTGCTTGTTACTTTTTGTGGGTGTGTGACTATGATTATGTTGTGTTAATTTTACACGTGAAGTTGACATCAGTTTGCTCGTCATTAACGGTACTACAAATCCTGTGAAAACAGTCATACAGTGTCCAGACTTCCAACAACACCTGCTAAATGCAAGTCTTGCAACACACCTTCATGAAGGTTATAATGTGAGGTTTCAATGAGAGGAATTGATTCAACTTGAGGATCATTTTAAAGATGGTAGTTTTTTGGTGGTGTTGTATTTCATTCCATTATTGAACGAGGGGTTTACAATCCAATTACAATTCCACCCCACTAATATCAACAATGTTAGGCGAAATAACAAGCACTTCTAATACAGTTCAACAGCAACACAATTTGCAGCATAGAAAATAGTCATCAAGTGTGAATCAACACATCTCTAAAAGGGTTTCAACAATAACAGGAGAACCTTCATGAAGGGTGGATGTGTTGACGGTTGTAGTAGAGTGTGTTAGCATATACCTGATGAACTGGTGACTGAGTGTACATATTAAAGGGAGATTAACCCCAAGAAAAAGCGACTTATGTGTTTGACACGCTGTTCTGTAAAAAAAAAACGAGGTCTTAAAATGAGATTTAAAAACACATTCTCCAAGCTGACGATTGTTGCGTTTTGCCTTTAAATTTTTATTTTTTATTTTTATGTTGACACGACCCGCTGCTACAGAGTCGTGTAAACATTCCACTGACTCAATTTTAAACCCCAGCCTGTAACCTCTGCCCTGATGAAATGAAAAGTAAACCCTCTGGCCAAAATGTTCCAAATGACACGTGAACCTCTGCAGAGCTGACAGTAAGACAAGCACACCTGCACAGAACAGACACTCTTTAATGAGATTGGTGGACACCAATCAGCTGATGACCCCGGTGCGTGAGCGGGTGTTGGCGTATGAAAGCTGAGCTTGTGTAAAGCCGCTACAAGTAGCTCACAGCCAACTGAAGTGATGGCTGTCACCGTCTGCTTTTTAAGGCCACAGACTCACGATGCGTACTTAACCAAATGGCACCGAACAGCAGTCAGGACAGCTAGCTGGTGAACGTTGTGAAGCGTTTAGCAGCTGAAGAGCCACATATTTCCCTCAAGAGTTGAAGACCAAAACAGAGCTAAAAGAGAGTGAATATTGGACTTAAATTCATCAGATGGACACAAACATCACTCCAAATGATGCTAATATTCCTCTGTGATCACCATATTAACTTTAAAGGTGACAATATGTCAACGTTGTGTTTACTGCTTGTTTCTGCTGCCCCAAGTGGCCAAAACATCAGCAAATCCCGCCTTAAATGCTATTGCTCCGACTATAACCTATGGCTGCTAACAGTTACATTACTGTATGTTCAGCTGCTAGTCACTACATTGGTTTATATGCCTTTAGTTCTGGAAACTACACTGACGAGAGCAGACAGTTATTCAAAACATTAAGTTGTCGGCAATAAAACCAAAGACGTTAAAAGTTAAACCTCCACAGAGCTGAAGGGAACTGTTGTGCACTAATTATGGGATAATGTGAAAATCTTAGTCACAGCAGCTTTTAATTTTAGATTGTGGAGAACACATTCACAATGTTACTTTATTGGTCTTGATGCGCCAAATGGATCTTAACTTAGACACTGTCATACAGAACAGATCAATGTTTTTGTCTTTCACTTAATTATATTTATTTGAAACAGCTGCCTGTTTCTGCAGCGCTGTAGGAAATTGTTTTTTCATGCAAACGCTGTGACTCTCAGTACGCGAAAACAGGAAAAGTTAGCTTTATTTGCATGATTTAAAACTAGAGTTTCCGCCTTGCGGTTGTATGCCCCTGTATACCAGTCAAGTTGCAGTTTACATACTGTATGTGTGTGACTGATGGAGAGCTTGGTCACATGGTGCAACAACAATGACCTGAAGCTCAACATCAGCAGAACCAATGAGTTTGTGGTGGACTACAACGCTTTAAATATGGATGTTGCTGCAAAGAAGCTACATATTCTAAAACGTGGATTCTTCACACACATGTTCAACAAAAGATCTATACAATCAGCACAGTTTCAAGGTGGGCACCCAAGATTAGTGTCACCAATTCAGTATCTGACCAAATGTGAAATATGGTCACAATCTCTCCTGTTACTGAGTTATGGTGTTGAATAATGGCCAGAAAACATGATGTCACAGTGAAGTTGACCTTTGACCTTTTGGATATAAGAGGTCATCACATCATTTTATCGTATTAGGCATTTATGTGACATTTGGTCATAATTAGGCAAAATTGTCATTTATGGCCAAAAATGTGTTTTGTGAGGTCACAGTGACCTTTGACCACCAAAGTCTAATCACTTCATCCTTAATTTTGTGCCAAATTTGAAGAAATTCCCTCAAGGCATTTCTGAGATACAGTATGTGCATTCACAAGAATGGGATGGAAGGAGGGACGGACAATCCAGAAACAATGCATAAATAATAGCTCCTCATTTCACTGATATAATATACACCAGCCATAACAGCCATAACATTATAACCACCTGCCTAATATTGTGTAGGTCCCCCTTTTGCTGCCAAAACAGTTTTGACCCATCATGGTATGGACTCCACAAGACCTCTGAAGGTGTGCTGTGGTATCTGCCACCAAGACGTTAGCAGCAGATCCGTTAAGTCCTGTAAGTTGTGAGGTGGGGCCTCCATGGATCGGACTTGTTTGTCCAGCACATGCTGCACGATTGGATTGAGATCTGGGGAATTTGGAGGCCAAGTCAACACCATGAACTCGTTGTTGTGTTCCTTAAACCATTTC
>JBBPCS010006082.1:0-10045 GCA_037974645.1 Hollardia meadi
TAATGATAATAAAAACAAAATGACGTTTCTGAAGTCTGTTTGGAAGAGAGACATCGAAGAACAAAATAAAAACGAGACAGATTCTGGTTTTACTCTGATAACAGAAGCAAGGGCTTTATTTCTTTGGAGTATCCTGTTGGTCAACAGAAATTACATCTGATGACTGCACTCTACACAAAATTATGTGGTAGTACTTTAATCTACAGGACAAAACTACATAGCATCAATCTATAGAGACCATTGTTTATGAGCTGGGTCATTTCTGAAAGTAGGAAAAGTCTATTTTTAGACATTTTACTCCTCTAAGGGCCTGTGTTCAGATAGCGTTTTGCTCCTGATAGAAACGCACTGGGATGAAGTGCTTGTGTGGTGAGAGAGAAAAAAAAGTTACACCTCGGTTTTGATTGACATTAGGTCGGGAGATAACTTTAATGCTTCATTTACAGAGGGCTGATTACACAGAACAAGCTTACAACACGTAGGGTGATAAAAGCACAGCATTCAATGTCCAGTCGACCTGCTCCCACAAATGGCCCTTTCTGTCTCTGTTATGGTAGAAATAAAGCTCAGGATCGACAAACACAGACACAACAAGCTGCTCCTCCATTTTCTTGGTTACCAGATTGACAGGTGACGGGTCGCCTCCCATCTGCCTGAAAAGAAGCGACCGTGACGACACCACCACCTTCCAAAAAAGTTCAGATATTTTAAACTCAAAGGACTTGGAGTGGCCACACAACAAAGTCTGAGTGGTCTGAAAAAGGATGCTGGGTGCACTGCCAAACTTATGTGGACATGGGGCCTTATGTGAGACATGTACTGTATGTAACACCATGGAGCAAATATAATACGTTCTAGTAATTTCTGTAAATTTCCATTTCAAGTCTTGAGATTCTCTCCTGCGTGAGTCTTCATGTGAATGATTAAATGGGAGCGCCGAATAAATCTTTTGCCACAAGCAGTGCAACTATACGGCCTCTCGCCTGAGTGAGTCTTCATGTGGCGCGTTAGATTAGACTGAGCGCTGAATTTCATGTTACACACAGAGCAAATGTAGGGTTTCTCACCAGTGTGAATTATGGTGTGCTTGATAAGATCCGCTTTCTCTCTAAAGCTTTTACCACAGTTGCTGCAGCTGTGCGGTTTCTCCCCCGTGTGGATCCGTATGTGCGCGTTCATGTTTCCAATTTGCGTGAACCCTCTGCCACAGAAACTACACGTGTACGGTTTCTGTCCAGAGTGAGAGTTCATGTGAGTCTGCAGATAGGAGCGCTGGATGAAGCTTTTGCCACAAACGCTGCAGCTGTAGGGCTTCTCTCCTGTGTGTGTCTTCATGTGGCGCGTCAGAATGGATTTAACCTTGAAGTTCTTGTTGCAAACGCTGCAGGTGTACGGTTTGTCTGCTGTCTCGCAGGCTTGTTCTGGTTTCTTCCTGTTAATACCCGACTGAAATCCTCCACCGTCTCTCCATTCATCATCACTGACTTCGCTCATCTGACAGTCTCTGGTCGGCTCTGGTGCACCACAGCTTTCTTTACCAGGCTGTGATTTCATCTGTTCAGATGAGCTGTTGGGCAAACAGTCTCCTTTATTTTCACCTTCTTGCTTTGGATGTGCAAACTGTTTTCCATCTTCTTCACTTCTTTGCACATAAATTATATTGAACAGAGAGTCTTTGGTGTCAGCCTCCTCCTGCTTTTCACAAGTCTGAGAGGTCCATAGTTCCTCCTCCTGTTCTTCTTTAATCTGTGGGGGCTCCTGTTCATCCTCACCGCGGCAAGTCTTCTTCTCACAGCGATACTCTGAGGGAGCGTCATGTTCCAGCGCAGAGAGCTGCAGGGGGGCTGGACAGTATCACACATCAAAAAAGAAATTTAGGCTTTAGTTAGACAAGACAGACAGGAGATTAAAATGTATTTCTGTATATAAAAATTCAGACATTTCAAATTTTCATGGTTGTGTTATGATGCACAAATGGGAACAGCAACAGTGTAACTAGAGTCCTCCTTTGGACAAGACAACTAGGGCTGCCACTAACAATTATTTCCATCAATGATTAATATTTAGTCCATAGAATGTCAAATTAAAAAAAATTGTGAAAAAATTCACATCACAATTTTCCAGAGCCTAAAGTGACACCTTCAAATTGCTTCTTTTGATCAACCAACAGTCCAAAATCCAAAGACTAATCTCACATAAGCCATAAAAAAAGCTCTCAAAAAAGTTTACAACCGACAGCTTGGGTGATAAGTTTTCATTTTTACTTTGTGTAACGTGAATACACTCATTTTTATCAAGCATGTAATTTAGGAAGCTGTCGCGTTTGTGTCTGTAAAAAACAAATAACGAAGGCAAAAATAATTATTTAATAAAAGATCATTAGGAGTCATTGGGAGCATCTATCCACTGACTTTTTTTGCTGCCCACACATGAAGTAGATGTGAGCAGATGCAGTGAAGTCTGTTTTGAGAGACTTTCCTTTACACAAACGCATGTTTTAATGCTGTGAGTTTAACCCACACTAGCTTATTGATGTGACTTACTGTACAGCCACCATTTATTATTAATGAACAGGATAGCAGCATGGGTCGAATATTGTGTAGCCTACTACTAACCGTACTTTGGGAACTTGTTATGAGACATATTGTGGACAGGCCCGCTTTATTACGACAGACAGGTTATCTCTTTTTGATAAGAGTAGCAAATAAACTGTTCCATATAGCCTTTCCTTCTTCTTTAACCACATTCTTCATTTTTCTTCTCCAGCCAGTCTAACAGGAGGGAAGTGAAAGTGAAGCTGAAGCAGCAGTTTCTAAAGGGTAGCCTACCATACAGGCAGCCATTGTGTGCAGTGCGAGTGACTGCCATTTTGCATCCCCCCCTCCTTTTTACGGGGACGCATAATGGCGCTACTTGTGTCTAAATAGTAACAGAGAGAGTATTTAGGGAGTGGCCCAGATGACTGGGGGTTCCAGTGCCTCTTAACAAACGCTATTCTGAATAAATCACGAGTCAAGACTCTTAATCTCGGTGCTGTCTAGAGGTTAAGGTTAATCTCAGAGCTGTTACCTTTCCACCCGTCCAGCCTCCGCTGTTGGTCGATCTCCTGCTTTGAACGAAAAGCTATCTCCTCATATTCTTTGATAGTTTGCTCAAAGATGCTGAATATTTCCTCGGCGGCGGCTGTCAGTCGCTCATTGACCAACGCTTTTATTTCGTCTGGTTTGAACATTTCCGCGGATGACAGTCTGTACCCTGACGGGCTGAACTAAGACTGCTCGGCTCGCTGGGTTGTCAGATATCGCGAGATAAAGACCCTCACCCGGCCGCTTCTCTCAGGAATACACGAATCAACCAAAAATCAGGGAAGTTCCCTGGGTTCTCTAAAGGTTACCATTTTTGCGTCTGTTGAGGATGCCCCCTTTCATACTCAATCATGATTCTATGTTACTGTTACCAGTTAACCTCTTTACACGTGGAATGCTTCAATCAGGTGTTTTTGAGCATTCCACAACTTTCATAGTATTTTGTTGATGAGATACAAAATTAGATATATTGTCTTTGTACTGTTTTCATTCGAACTGTAAGGACATTCTGTTTTATTTATGTTTTACGGGGAGTCACAACTTTTTTGGAATCAGGGTTGTACTAGAAAATCCACTAGAAGATGAACTTCAACACCTTCACTTGTAACTGACATAATGGGACAGTTTCTATGCTTTATGCGGTAGGCTTGTTTATTATGCGATTATGTATTATTTAAAAAACCCTCAAATAATTCAAAGAAAACATAACAAAAATGTGCTTACCATGTCCTAGAACACTGCCTAAAGCAACACTTTACACAAAAACAAAGTCCCTGATAATAAACACACAGGCTGCTATTGAAACTGAGGCACACAATGGACCCGGTCCGTCTGCATGACGGAGCTTTGCTGCCACTCTATGGCTATGAAACAAAACACTGAAACAAGCCTAGATGCATGATCAACATCTGACTACAGCCCATTTTAACAGTGGTTTTGCCAAATTACGTCAGGTTGAAAGTTGGATGTGGATAGTCACTTTGCAGATTAGGCCTAATACGGCAAGTTTAAAAGGCTGAAACAGTAACAACCTACCTATCTAGCCTATCGGCCAGTCTTGGTTACAATAAATAATTTGTAGTTTGCATTTGCAGTTTCTGACCAGGAGATGACAGCAGATATCCTAGTTAAACCTACATCCTGAGTGAAACTCACAAAACGTGAGAAAAGTTTATAGTCAACTTCTGAAACACTTGGCTGCCTTTATGAAATTGATGACTGCAGCACTTTGATCTGACACTTTAAAATGCCAATGCTGTTATGATTATGAAAGATATTTGCTTCTGCCAGAGCTGCAGTCAGAAAGCAGAGAGTGGTGGTGATGCTCAGATTTATCAGGGTAGATGGTGCAAAACAACGTAAGACAGGTTAACTGTCACTTCCAGTAAATGGGATGTGTTCTTGTTACAGATTTTATTTAAATTTTGAGGTGTTGTGTCTTTTCATTCTCTTCATTTTCCTCCTCAAGCCTCAGTTGGATGGATGGATGCCTGTCAACCTGCTATAACAAAGCAAATGTCCCTCTCAACCCTGACCCCAAAAAGCCTAAACCACCAACTTATGCTGTATCATCTCATCTCTCATTCCTATGCAGTTCTGATGATTATTTTATAACCTAACCTAAAATATGCAACAAGTTATACTGACTTACTTTTGAAAATGCTTTCAAAAAGCCATTATAAAATGATTAATACTTAATCTGAATATCTTTAGTTTTAGTTTGTTCCTTTGTGTCCCCGTTATGCTTTTGAAAAATACCAGAAGTACCAGTTAGTTTAGACGTGAGGATTTAAGTTTCCCGTTTCAGTACGTTCAGACAATAACATACCAGTGAGGGGCCCACACACACACACAGCACACGCAGGAGAACAGAGATCACATCAGCCATCATGTAAACTTTACATGCCAACGTGACAGAAGCTTGCACGCCAGCTCATTCTGCACAGACTCAACATCTGGTCCTAAAGTACAGATGAAATTGAAATGATTTTCTTTCACAGCAATGTCGTTTTGGCATCTGGTCAGTGTCCTCAGCTGTTGGAATGGAAAATACATTTTATTTGAATGGATATGCTAACAGATGGCACTCTTGTGAATAGTTCTGGTATATGTCCATATGTGACACTGTGTCAAGTATATTTACACTCAGCTGCTAACTGGTATAACAATTGCTAAAGAGTTTCCTGAATGTAAGAAAAAAAGTAAAGAACTTGCACACTGTCAAGAGTGCGGTTCTGTTATTGTACCACAGAGAATCAATCCTCCAAAACATAACCTCAGTACGTGCAACTGTGCTGCTCCTTAAGAAAGATAGATTTTTTTATTTAATTTCTTTCAAGTTACTCTTGAGTGTTTCTTGAATCAGCAGTGCGTTACAGTTCCACTGCAACAGTCACATAATTTAGTTTAGTGTCACTGATTTTTTTTGAGTGGGCACTATTGGACACTAATAATAAAATCATTTTGTGCACTGAGAGAAGGTAGGAGCATCTTACAGCTGAGAAACATTAAACCAAATTACATGTGATAATGAAAAAAATAATTTGTTCCAAAGGAGCACAAAGTTTGATTGATATCACATCTACATAGTCTCACTTCCAACCATTAAAAAACTGTAAGTGTCACTCCACAGGACACAGGTCTAGTCCATTTACCAACAACCTGCTCCCATTGATGACTTTAAAATAAAACTAAAAGCTACAGACAGCAGATGTGTCTCTGTCTTTTTAATTTCCACACTTTATTATAATGTAATAATCAACTAACATGAGTGTCAGTTGCACTCTGCGCTCTGATGAGATGGCTCAACTGGCATCATTGAGAGTGACTTGACAATAACCATGGAACAAGATAACAGTGTAAACATGGATGTCATATGAGATTGTTGTCCGTCTTTCTCAGATGACACAATTATAGAATATACTCTCCTGATTCCAAAAACGTTGGGACACTGTGTAAATACAACAAATATGACATAAATAAAACAGAATGTGATCATTTGCTAACTCCGTTGGACATATAATCAAATGAAAACAGTATAAAGACAACATATTTAATGCTGTATCTCATCAAATCTTTGTAATGCTTATTCTGAATTCCATGTCAGCAACAGGGGCAACAAAAGACTGGGAAAGTTACAGACAGGTTCATTGGTAACAGGTGATAGTGTAATGATTGGGTATGAAAGGAGGGTCCTCAAAAGGCTCAGTCGTATAGTTTGTTTGCAAATGATTGCATTCTGTTTTTATTTATGTTTTACACGGGATCCCAACTTTTTTGGAATCAGCATTTTAGATTTGAGAGAAATACTCATTGTCTTATTCCTACGACTCTACTCACAGTGCACACTGCAGATAATAATATCTCTGCTTTTATTGGTATTGCAATGTAATAATAATGATGCAGTAAAAAAACAAGACGATATTTGACACAATGCAGTGTCTTTATGTCTGAGGCAAACCAAGAAGGGATGAATTACACTTTGAATGTAAGTTGCAGCTTGCAGAAGTCACAGTACTAATGTAGCGTTTAAAGTTTAGATGACACCTGGTGTGCGTTTGACATGTATTGATATGGATTTTCTGCAGAGATGCCAGGTCACTGCTGGGGGAACTGTAATCTTGCAGCAGGTCGGAGGGATTACAGGATGAGTCTATACCACAAAATGGCTGTGAACCTCCATGATGTGAGGGGGGGAGGATCAGTAAACTCTGGTGTTCAATGTATATTCACACATTCTGATCCAGTCGCTCTGCTGTCTCATTCATCCACTCACCCGTTTCTTGTCTTTGTACTGTTTCACTTTGTCTTTGTCACAGGCCCTCGACATTTTCCTGCATCACCACTTCTCCTCTGAAACTTAGAGAAAATAAGAAAAGAGAATCATACATGGAGGAGAGAAAAAGAGGTAATTGGTCTTTGGTAGACTCATTAGCAGCATATATTCAACAAACCACCTGAATAGCTGACTAAACTGACCTTTTGATCCCTTTCTACATATTAATGATCAATCTTTTTAATATGCACAGTCTTGTGTGTAGCTCATTAAGCATTCGTGTAGTTTATCAAAGATTTTTCCAGGCACATCTCTAACTCCACAGGGAAAACTTTAACTTTTCATCTTACAGGAAAAAATACTTTCATTTACTCTGTTTGAATGTTCACTTTGTCTCAAAAGTAGTCAACACTGAATTTCTTAGTATGAATTGTTATAGTTGCATTTTGGTCACTTAGAGTACATTTCTTCAGGGTAACGTTCCTACGAAACTAACTTGCAAGAAATGAACCTAAATAAGGTAGTGCCTCAGTGAATAGGTCAAAGTTCAACACTCAGTCTTTTTTTCTAAGAATGATTATCCCATTTACATTCCTCCAGCTTTTGTGGATTTGAGGATTAATCACACAGCGGAGTTGTGATGTTTCATGTCCAAGCCGAGCCATATGAACCACCAATGTAGCCTTGTCATGGCACATGGAGAACCATATCGCCACTCCTCACTTTGCAGCAGTCTTGCAGCAGGTACGTGATGAACGATGTATTCATTCTCAGCTTCATTGCTGAACTTTTAAAATTACTGTCATGAAAGCATGAAGATTGGCGTAGTTGAGTTCCACCCTCAGAGAAGGAGGGGAGCTTTCGGTCCACTGCAGCTGGTCGTTTGTGTTAACTGCTTTGGAAAGTGGTGGTTGGTGAGTGCTTGTATGTGTAAGATGAAGTGTGACAAGGAAAAAAACCCCATTATTTTACTATCGAAAATAGGAGTTTGAAGTCAATTTTTATTTCAAAAAATAAGGTTTATATGATGCCGTGATCCTGACCCGAATGTTCAGCACGCACAAGAAAATCAGCCAAACCTGTCCCTGATATGTTGGTACAAGTGGGCAAACATCGGTTACTGTAAGAGAGCACATGTGTTGGGCCATCCTGGTAGCCTAATGGCTGTGGTGCATACCAGTATAACTGCAACGTCCCCAGTTTGATTGTGTCTGGGGACCTTTGTTAGATACTGTATATCCTGCTTTCTCTCTCTCTCCATGTTTCATGTCAACACAAATGCCAAAAACACATCAAAGAAAAATACTGAAAATAATAAATAAAAACTACAAAATGAAGAATAGCCGATGTGAAAGTGATTGAAGTGCGGTGGCAGTTTTAATTTGTCTTTGACCCTGAGGTCTTTGTCATGTATGATGGTTAAATGGTGTGAAGATGGTTTTCTGATCAACAGCAACAACATGTACATGTTTTGTTAAAAGAGGTCCAAATTGTATCAAATGTTCAATCAAAGTCCCTGGGTTTATTTTATCCTTCAGCTCAAGAAAAATACACAGTATTGGATATTTTATTGTATTATAATCCGATACTTCTCCCTTTCTGTAAACTGTTCTGCACTTTATTTCATTGATGTATCACACACTCAGGAGAATATACTGTATAGTTTATAAATTTTTGTCCAGTAAAACGTATTCATAGAGTCTGTGCTTGATCCAGTCAAACCCCTCCAACAGAGCTTTGATTTCAAATCAAGCCCCTCCTGGTTTTAGTCCTGATTTGTGACACATGACCCCCCCCATAAATACACAGAAGACAAGAAAAAAGATGACCTCAAAGGCATGTTATGTGTTGTATGCATGCATTTAGAGGCTATTTCAGTGTAGATATGTACAGTATGTGCGCATGTGTAAAAGCATTTCGGTTGTTAACCTGAGGGAATTTGACCAACTCTCTTCTTAGAGCCAGAGAAAAAAAACCCCTCTATATATAAATGTCACCCAGGAAGCAATAATATGGTTGGAGAAAAAGGTCAGACCAATTTCATTAGATAATCTGTACGTCGACACCTTATAAAACATCATCCATGTTGCCTCTCTTTCTTTCTTCACTTATCTGATCTCCTCGTTCCTTAACTTTACAACCTCTTATACTCCCATCCTCTCATTTCCTTCTTCTTATTTTCTCATTGACATTTTCGTGTTCTCAATGTCTGATGTTTTGCTTTCTGTCATCTTTTGTTCCCCTCCTCTTGAAATCAAAAAACCGAACAAATCACATAATGCATTTGCAGTGTATAATATTTGACAATCTAAACTCTTTTACTCATGAACCCAACATATGCTAGTTTTGTAAATTTCTTTAAAGCAGGCATTTCTTTTCATGTATCACACAATACTTCCTGCAGCCAAAGCTCAGATAATAAAGCCCTAACACCTTCATGGTGCGATCCAGAACACTATAATGAAAACAAACAGTCCAAATAAACATTCAGAAGACAACTCGATGATCCTGACTCACCACAGCTAGGCTAGCTATTTGTCAAATAAAATCCTCTAAAAATTCAGAGTATTTCCATAATCCATTGTCACTTTTGAGGGCTGATGATATGTGATGCCAGTTTGTATTGTTGACATTGCCTGTTCATCATACAAATCACAATGTTCGCATATTTAGCAAAAAGCAGCATGTTTTCTTGTGTTTTCTTGTAAAAAATAACATTATTTCTGCTATTAACACTTAACTATTTTATTAGCTACAGATTTATTTATTTTTTTACAATTGGTAAATTGGTTTTCATTACTGACATGCAGCTCAGCACAACAGTTAATCTCACATCCAAAATGCACAAAAGCAACCAAAAAACTTCTGACAAATCTCAGAATCAACTCTTGTACCTGAACACTGACAACATGGAACTGGTTGCATAGTAAACATTTTGACATTTCATAGCAGGAAACTCACTGGTGTATTGATATTTGCTGCATACTGCTATTGTTCATGCTGGAACTGTTGCGTTACTGTTATTAAATCCACCTGTGTTTTTCCTGCTGGGACAAGTCAGCATGAGTGCTGTGCAACCAGTCCATTGTTTCCATAGTAACATATTGTCACTCTATCTATCTATCTATCTATCTATCTATCTATCTATCTATCTATCTATCTATCTATCTATCTATCTATCTAT
>JBBPCS010006083.1:0-10045 GCA_037974645.1 Hollardia meadi
CCTGACCCCCTCTGTCTTTCTCTCTTGCTCTCTCTCTCTGGCCGCCCACCATAGAGCCGGGTTTGCTCCGAAGTTTCTGCCTTCTAAAAGGCAGTTTTTCCGTGCCACTGTCGACAAGTGCTTGCTCATGGGGGAAATGTTGGGTCTCTGTATATTAATAATTAATAACTAATAGTAACGAGTGTGATCTAGACCTACTCTACATGTTAAGTGTCATGAGATAACTTTGTTGTCAATTGGGGCTATACAAATAAAATTTGATTTGATAAATAGATCTGTAGTTCAAAATTTGGTATAGACACTTATTATGAGGGAATTCTTGGCCCGGGTCAAAATTGACCCGGCCCATACGGTGAAGGCATGAGATACGAACAGTATGTTGTTTGGATTTGGGGATTCATAATTGTGTCCTTGCCAGAACATTTATGTTCTCAACCTCACCTGCACATCTGAAACTCCCCTGCCTGCCACAACGCTGCCCTCACCCTGTCTCTCTCTGAGAAGAAACCACATGGTCCAGAAAACAAGTCAGACAGACCACTCTTACATGTCTTTTAACCTGCTCAACAGTGTTTGCTTGCCACAGCACTTTAACTCTTAGACCTCATTACCTGGTCACCTGTGCCTCCTCTCCCTCTCTCTCCCTGCCTGTCCTGCTGCTCCCGTCACCTTCTTGGATCTGATGAAATAGATACTAGTTATACCCAATATTAGCAAGATAACCGCAACTAGCTCGTAGCTTCAGTAAGAGTAGTCTGATTATATGATGTTAACCTAGCTAGCTTACAGCTAACATAATAATGACACAGCAGAAAATAAGACTTTCATTTAATTATTTGACTCATGGTGGGGCCACAGTAGTTGTATACCTTCTGTTGGGAAGTGCCTTTTTTTCTTTTTGACCAACAACTTAAAATTGTTGGTTGGTCTTTCAGTGCTCTCCTCACTATCTGTTGCTGGGACCAACAGCTACTGCTGCTGTTGCAGGAAGACGCGGGAACATGGGTTGGGTGCAACCAAGTCTCACACAGGGGCAGGGGGGTTGAAAAGATGTTGTTAATTTGCTCACTCAATTACATCAAATCGAGAAAAAAAACTTTATCATGTTTTAGAATATAATATTTTTTCATTTATCATTATGATATGATACTTGAGGGGTTATACTGGCCCTCAGTTTGTCATCCCTGCCAATGCCCTGCCAGAATTCCCTAAACCCCTGCTGGCACACCCAACCCACCCCCAGTCAGAGATCCAGTTGGTAGCCTCTGCTGACGCACAGCTAGACGTCTTTGATATAACGCAGATTTTCTTCACATTCTGTTGATAATGGTAGTTCATTTTTAATTTTTTAAACAAAAATTATTTCATACAGTACATATTACTTATTGCACATGTAAATGTCATGCTGGGATCTGGGAATGCAGCAAGATCACTACAAAACCAACGACAGGTCAAAAAACACAAGCAGTCATCTAAACAACTTGATTTGGAGATTTAACCAAAATTGATCAGACTCAAAATGTTTGTTATATCTATCTGAAATGATTCATTGATTAACTGACACATTGAAATACGAATTACCAAAGTGATTGTCAAAGTCATTTTGCAAACATTCCACTTTTTGCTAGATTAAAAAATATTGAAAAATGTCATTTTGGAATTTTTTTTTCTTTTTACAAATGTTTTGATAATTAGCAGATCATTAATTACAATTATCCCTCATTTTCTAAGTATGGAGTTTGAATCTGCAGTAGAAGTGATCTTCATCAGCCCTCTGAACATGTCTCTCTATATGCATTGCCTTCCCCTTTGCACAGTACCTTCAACAAAAATATGCCATACTATAACATCATTAACAGGTGAATGCACTGTGTGCTGACAGTACTCTTTATGTATACTGTTTTCATCTTATGCCTCTGTGGTAAATGTATGAAAGGGAGGATCAAATGCATATATTACATATATCACAATTTTTCCCCCATATTAATCCTTGTTGGTTTGTCAGCGTCTTCACATAGAAGGAAAGGCTCAGCTATATTTACATTAAGATAATCATTACAAAATAGGTCAGGAAGATTGGATGAAAGCAAGCCACACAGGGAAATGCAATATGATAATATAATTTTGTAGAATGTCGACTCAAGTGGCAGAGAGTTAAATTGAACTTTATAGCATAGATACTACAGATGAGAAAATGCCTGATGCAGGCATGTCATGTTAGATGAGTAGCTGCAGCACTTCATCAGTTAAAGACACACCTTCAAGTGGTTAGCCCTGTCTGAATCAAGCCAAGCCAGCACAAGTGTATGGAAAGGCCCCATAGCTGTGTCCTGAGTTAGCCATTTCTGTTGTGAGCCTGGCACCACCCATGTAAGGGAGCAAGGCATATAAAGTACGTATAGTCGATTTATGCACTGTGATATCGATTAACCAATAGGCAAGAAGTTGACCCCATGACACACTTGAATATTAGCCCTCTCATTTGCATAAGGAGGCAGAAATGCATGACAAAATGTATAAAAAAATACAGAAATAAATATGTGTGGGGAAATAAAAAGGAAATGATGTAAAGGGAAAATAATACAGAAATTAATAAGTACATTATAAGATGAATACATTCATAAATAAAATGAAAAATAAAATGAAAAAATAAATAAAGAGGGGAATTAATACAAAGGTTAATAAATGCAGAAGCAAATTAATTAAAACAGAAATACCAATTTATGTCACATTGTATAAATAAATTCATTAATGCTTACACTTATTTTTGATATTATTTTTGGTGGATTTAATATTTATTGCGTCATTTATTTATTTATTTTGGCAGTTACGGTCCTCCATAAAGATGCAGATTAATACAATTATGTTGAAATACTGAGTATTTATTACTTAAAATGTGGGATTGCCATAAAAAGGCCAAACAAAAACTGCAGCAATGTGAATAGAATCAGTGCCCAGTGGCCACTCGCTGTATTACAGCAAAAAATTCCCCTGCAGCTCAAACAGCATTTTCCCTATTCACCTTATTCTCAGGGGCGCTACTGTAGAAATGATTATGTGTGTAACTTCCGGTTTGATAGCGGAAGTAGCGGTAAGCTAGTTAGTCCCACTGACTGTATATAGGTTAGTCTTAGTGGCTAACCATGGTGGCTGGCCAACAACAGTGGTCCTTTCTAAAGTAATTCACCTTCAATTTAGCAACATATTAAACAGATATTTAACAGAAGTAACAATTATTTTCTAAAATGCCCTTGCGGAGCTCTGATACTTGAACATGCACCCAAAACAGAAAGAGATTGTTCCTCTGACCAATGGTACAGTTTGCATCGCCTACCCACAGACGAGGAATCCAAAATAATGTGGCTAAAAAACCTAAACTTGAAGAGACCAAAACGCTGAATGAGTGCTCATTTCATTTTGTCCACAAAAAGCCAACGCAGTAAACCCCACATCCAAATTCATTGTCGGGCTACGTCTAACCGTCAGTACAAAACACATTGAAGAAAGTGAATAAAACTATCAGAACATTTTATTTTCCACAGTGTTGCAGCTGCGTAGCTGCAGATCACCCTGCCCTGCAACACATGAGCACCGAGCTGTTTGTATTTCACCTGACGTTGAAACTAAAGTCCAGACCCAGTGATGTTGGACTTAAAGGTTCTGACTTGGCTCCATGTCTGCTTTAGAGAGGGTTGTGTCCGAACTCCTTTAAAAAACACCTTATTACTGTGGAAGCAACGTTACTGATACGCCTCAGAGCTTTTCATCGCTTCACCGTCTGTAGCAAGTCAATGAAGTAGCTAAATATGCTAGTGTACGTTATCTGAGGTCACTTCTTCAGGTCGTCCTCCCATCCCTTGATAGCAGAAGGCAGAGGTATGATCACAATATGTTGTCTGAGATGTAACAGGGGGTGTTCCCACATGTTTTCCAAATCTCTCTAAGAAAGAGGATTTGTGTACCGTTACCATAGAAAATGCCGGTTACGGCTCAGTGACAGGACACAACGGAATTTGCGGCCATAATTCACGCAAGGTATCATGGGGGCTCGGAATAAGGTCAATAGACCATTATAAAAGAGACATAACTTCAAACTGCAAGTAAGGTCAATTATAACTCTTTCTAATATGAATTTTTGATCCATGGAGGTTTTATATTGGCAAAACTTTCCTTGAGCTGAGAAAAGCGATTTAAAACTCTTTGACCTCATCACAATGTAAAGTCTGGGCCAGTGGGAGAAACACTACTGTCCATATTGAGTGGGCCGCATAACCAGGAAATAAACCAAGAAGCTAGAAAACTCTTTTGGCGAATGCTTATTCTCATTGGATTGAATAGGCGCCATCTTTGCGCCTGGTATCTGATTCTTGTAATACAGTTATGATTGGCTATCACAGACCTGTTTGTGGTTAATTCCTGTGATTTTCCTACTGCGACATGTGAGAATGTCTTATGTGAAAACGTCCTATGATTACACATTTGGTGGAACGCTGGGGTTATCTGTCATTATAAGAGGCAAATTTGAGCAGCATGGCTTATAAGATCAAACAAAAACCTAATTAAAGTGATTAAGGTGAGGCAGGATTACCAAACTCTCCAAGGCCACAGACTGCCGTCCATGTATTAATTTGATTAATTGTACATTTGTTTGGAAATGAACCACTAAAGCACAATCTAAACTTTTGGCAAGGACCTTATGGTATGGCAATGAGGTAATCTCTAATAAAATGATAATAAATAGTTATTAGTTTCTAGTTTAAGGATATTTTTTATTACTTTTCTAAAGACTTAATCATACATTTTTAAATAAAGTCTGTTCAAGAACCTGTGTCAGGGTAACACCATTGTTACTGTCCTCTGTATGGAGTTGTTTGTAGACCACAAAGCAGGAGACAGAATGACTGAATCATACAATGAAAAAAAAGAGAAAACACAACAACAGCAGCTACAGAGATGGTGTTATGCTATGATTAATTTGCAACAGACTTTATTACACTATATGAAGATGAATTAAAGAGCAGCTGGAGCTGGAGATTTAATTAAGATTTAGCATTCACCTTTTGCCGAGGCACCTTTGTCACTTAGGTTAAAGCAGACCATAGACCTGGCTAATTGTTACGTTTAATGTGCTACAATATGCTGATATCCTTGCTTTGCCCTACACACAACACTCCAATTACTGCAACATTACAAAGCCCATATGTAGGAAGTAACCATATTTTAAACTGTGGTCTCTGGGCAATGCTACGGTATGGCTGAATATACTGTATTTCATCATTGCTTCAGTGTGAGGATATCTTACCAAAAGTCATTACACCTAAGCAGAAAATGAATATTTTTACATAAATGTATATATTAAATATAGTAGACTACTTAACCTCTCTCTTGTTTATAATGGTGATGAATGTAGTAAACATTACACCTGCTAAACATCACCAGGCTATCACAGGCTGTCACAGTGAGCATGTTAGCATGCTGACATAAGCATTTATCTAATATCACCACTATGCTCTGAGCTGAAATACAGGCTCACAGAGCAGCCGTTCCCATCCCCAGCTCATCAGATATCCATGTTTTCTCACGGCCCGTTGCGTGTCATCCAAACGCAGAAGGTATACCCTTTGGTGTCAGGCAGAGACGTACTAGGGTTTATTGTCCTAGCAATGTAAAGCCGTCCGTGTCAGTTTCAGAGGACTTGAACAGATCACATAGTACGACAGACTTCAAAGCGAGGAAAGTGCCAAGAGGGCAGGAGGTCGGGGATGAGTGGAGGGTCACACAAGTGCCCAGGAGACCGGAGTTTGCATTTGAAACAAGCATCTTCATTGTCATGTCCTAAAGTAACGAAGTAGGTTTTGTGCCTAAACTTAACCAAACATCATTGATGTTTTGTGCCTAAACATAACCAAAGTAACGTAGACCTTGTGATCAGGAGAAGAGACAAACCTTTGCGCATCAGCCAGAGACGCTAAAGGGCTTAGCACGTCGGCAGGCAATGCCATAGTCCACCTTGTGCGTCTAGATAAGACGCAAGGCGCACATGACAAAACGTTGGTATGTGACAAGGTGGGATGAGAAGGGGTTACACAGAGCCATTACTGTGCCTGTAGATCTTTGCTACTGATTATACAGGTAGAAATTTTTTAACCTAGTGGTCATGCTATTGAAAAGGTCAGCAGGTCAATAAAATGTTTAACATTCATCGTCTGGGGAGCATGATTCTCAATTCTCAGCAATGTTTTGAAACGATGTGACAACTGATTTTGACAACTGATTAACAAACCCATACTTCTATTTTTGGGCCTGTCTAAAATGACTAAATTATGATACAAAAGACTATGCTCCAGTTGCAAAAAAAAAAGCAAAATATTCAAGGGCATCTTTACCCAGAAAAGTCAGTTAGAGAACGGTCAATAAATGATTTCTTGTTGGGTGAGATGGAGGTGTATGGTGAAAAGCTCCAGCAAAAGTTGATGCGTCCTACTTTCTCTGAATGCTGCGCTCACTTACTGCTGTCAAGGCTTTGCATTTTGTTTGTGTAAGTTTTATAAGATTTCCCAACAGTGCCATATTTCTGTTGAAGCTCCTCTCTGTGATTTAGGTTGACAAGACAGCTTTGCAAAAACATTTCTTTATGACACCATCCACAGCTCAAATGTTTCCAAAGCCTTTGAACATCTCTATTGGGATGCACGTGCAGAAAACATATCCAGTGTAAATCTGATTAGAAAAGCACTGGAGTGACAGACGAGTCAACACAGGCCATGCTGCTGGTGACATGTGGAATCCTGTGGTAACAGACTTGAAAAATAATGTGGTAATGTAGATGGTGCAGCGAACAACATGATTGACATCTCAATATACACCACATGCAGGATGTAGATTTAATATGAGTTGGAGGCTGAAGCTTAACGTCCTCACTCAACTCTACCTGTCTCTGCCTAAAGTTAGCTCATCAGAGCTGTGACAGGTCCATTCCTGCTGCTGCTTGCCTGAGATTACATTATGACTGCGTCAGCTGGGTATGACAGCCAGCCTGTGGTCCAATTCACAGCCTCGCATACGTCAAACCTCTGATGATTGAAGGCAAATAATTTTTTTTTTTTCCTGATTAATAATTCAGAGATATTATACACAACTGAATGTTGCATTATCATCTAGGTAAAAGAGTTTCTGGGTGAGCTGTGATAAGAAAGAAGCTTGTCAGTCATTCACATTTCATCTCTGGTGAGAACCTTGGACTCTATGGTGGAATCTACTGCTGGCTGCTGGCTTAAACTCAGCTCAAATTAGAAAGTATCACTGATTACAGCTATTGCTATTATCAAAATGTTATGGTGTGAGTTTATTTGAAGCCCCATATAGATTCCATTGCTGTAGGAGCCATCATCTTTAAATATAGTAAGGTATATTAATCATATTATTATTATTATTATTAATAATAATAATAATAATAATGATAATAGTAATAACTATGTAATAATAGTAATGATAGCAGCAGTGTGCGTCCAGCAGGACCACAGCAGTAGGTCCAACCATGATCCATGGGAACCTGCGAAAAGACTTGACAAAGATGTGAAGGTGTATCATGCACTGATGATGGGACAACATACAACATACAATCAAATCCATGTGGGAACACAGTATACTCCACTAAGTCAATTAACCACACATATAGAGAAATCAATGCATGAAGTACTGCATTGGTGTGCCATTACCTAATTAACTCATTTGCTATTCCCTCCATAAGAAAACACACATTTGTTTATTCTTTAGTGACACCTCATCAGATTTGTTGCCCACTGACCTGTCCAATATAATCAGAGAGCACAGGTCTTGATACTGTATCTCTCACTGCACCAGGCTGTTGTTCACCAAGAGATAATTCAAACATGTAACTCCCCTAAAACCACAAATTGCCATTTCTGTTCATCTATGGACTAAAAAAGTCCCACCAACATTTCTGAAAATATTCACCGATTGGGCTGCCTGGGGTGAGGTCAAATCCTTACATTAAAATTATGACTTTGTGTTATTTTGTTCTGGGTTTCCATTATGAGTAAGAAAGAAAGAAGAAAGTAGGAGAACAATTTCCTTCAAATGTAGGCGTAACAATGTCCAAGTTGTTTAAAAGTTTTCCACCCTCACTGAAAGAGTGAGAGGCCCCATGTAAGACTTATTTCTTAATAAGACCTTTCTTATTAAAAGATTCATCAACTGTGGCTGGGAATGCGTGAACCCATTTTTGGGGTTGACAGCTGCCCTTTGGTTAAGTGACTCTCCCTGCTGAGCTAGCCCTGTGCACCATCTATCAGGCAGCCTTGAAAAGTCGATAAAATGAGGACCGCCTACAAATGAACACATTTACCACTTCACTTGTCTGCCTCACCTATGCAGGGCAGCGCTCCGGGGAACAGGGAGAGGGACACTCTTTGAAGGCTGGCCTGATTGAAATAATGGAAGACTTTGAACCTGAAGGAGGACTTAGGGGAGTGATCGCTCTCCTTTCTGCTCCATGTGGCGGACAATGCTTCAAAGCCAGGGATCAATGGTGCTCCTGTGAGCTGCTCAGTGTGTGGTGACCAACATGCTTTCATTCCATACGCTTCTTGATGCTTTTAATATTGAAGAGAGCAAACAGAGAGCAAAATATGAAAATGTGTTCAAGCCCAGGCTGTAGCTCTGGAGGCGAGGGTCTCTCTATCTCTCTATTTCTAGAGGGGGGGGGGGGGGCGCAAAGCAGAATGGTGTAGAAAAAACAAGAAACAACAAAATGGTGCAGATGTTAGATTGTAATTTGTAAGTATCTTCACTGAGAGTGAATATACTGTAAATGACTGTTGCGTGTGTGTGTGTGTGTGTGTGTGTGTGTGTGTGTGTGTGTGTGTGTGTGCGCGCGCGCATGTTGGGGCGTTGGGAGGGTACAAAATAATAATAAAAAATTGGTCCTACTGTGAGGGGAGGTGGAAAAAAAATCTGTAGTAGATTATTGATAACTAAAAAAAAAAAGGGGGGGAGCAGGAGTAGGTCACGGAAGGGAGAGAGGGCAGAGGGCTCAGGGGGCCAGGGTGTGGGTGCCCAAGGTCCCTGCCACAGCCGCCCACCATCCTGCGACCTTCCTCCAGTATCTCAATGATAACAAAGAGCGGGTGAGATGGTATGGAAGGAAAAAGAGAGGAGAAGAAAAGAAGAAGAAAAAGGATTAAAAAAGGGGGGGTTACAGTTTGCAATGCAGCAAATGATGACAAAATAAAATAAATAATAATAATAAATTAATAAGTAAATCAATAACTTAATTAAAAAGGGTACATTTGTACATTGTAGCTTTACTCCTAATAACAACAAAGTAAATTAATTAAAGGAAAAGAGAAAAAAAACAAAAAGGGGGATGTTGTGGAGTGTAGTGGAGATGCAGAACCAAGCTATATGTATATTTAAGCTTAAATCATGGTCATTGTAATGATAATAAAAACAGCAAAATAAAAAAATGAAAATGACAAAATAAGTTAATTAATAAAAATAAAGGGGGCGGGGATAGTGTGTGTGATTCAGAACTTAGCTTGGGTCATGGCCATTATACTGATAGTAACGATAACAAAAGGAAAATACAGATAATAAAAAAATGAATGAATAAGTAAACAAGTAAAATTAATTGATTAATTAATCAATTAATTAATTAAAAACTAATAATAATAATAATTGTAATAAAAAAGAGAACATGACACAGCAAAAACTAACACATGAAGGAAGGGTGATTATAAAGTGTGACAATATCTGTTGTACTTTCAATTACAGAAACTTTCAGTGAGAAAACTAATAAGAACTATAACAACAATGAAAATATTGGTAATATTAATAATATAACACTACTACGACCACTCATAATAATAATAACAATACTATTACTACTACTACTAATAATAATAATGATGATGATATTAATAATAATATCATGGTGCCTAACGAATTGTGTGTGTGTGTGTGTGTGTGTGTGTGTGTGTGTGTGTGTGTGTGTGTGTGTGTGTGTGTGTGTGTGAGAGAAAAA
>JBBPCS010006084.1:0-10044 GCA_037974645.1 Hollardia meadi
GAGCAGAATTGAGTTCGGTCCGGCCCTGCACAACAGTCCCAGTTTCTCATGTGGCCCCTTGGGAAAATTAATTGCCCTGCCACCCCTGATTTAGACCAAACTGGCTTTGCTCATGGTTGCACTTCTACTGATAATTTACGCAGGTACTTTGATATTCTCTACCACACTAATGAACTTAATTCCCAGAATGTTATTCTGGGAATTAAGGGCAGGGTTGAATGGAAATATCTTATGTCTGTCCTCAGAAGATTTAATTTTGGTTTGAAGTTTTGTCACTGGGTACAGATTCTTTACAATTCTCCTATGGCGGTTGTTGTTAAAACAAATACCAACTATTCTAAACCTTTTTTGCTTTCAAGAGGTACAAGACAAGGTTGCCCAATGTCTCCTGCACTGTTTGCCACCGCCATTGAGCCGTTAGCTGCAATGATTAGATCTCATGAATATATCAAAGGTGTTAAGATTGGGAAGGAGGAGTACCTCATATCTTTGTATGCTGACGATATTTTGTTGTATCTTTATGACCCTGTAAATTCAATACCATTTATGTTATCTTTATTTGAAAATTTTGGGAAGTTATCAGGCTACAAAGTTAACTGGGACAAAACTGAGATAATGCCAATTTCCAACTTTGACTATACCTCATTAAAGAATCAACTCAATTGGAAATGGTCCATTAAATGTATTAAGTATTTAGGTATGTTCATTCCTAGAAAATCGGAAGACACTTTCAGTTTGAATTACCTTCCAATAATTAAGTATTGGATGAATTAAAGAGAATTTGTGAGCTTCCCATTTCTCTTATGGGTAGAGTTAACATAGTTAAAATGTCAGTTTTGCCAAAGTTTTTATATTTATTTCAAAATCTTCCGACTATTCCACCACAATCTTTTATTAAAAGGGTACAGAGTCTGGTGTCTTCCTTTGTTTGGAACAATAAATCCCTACGTGTTCGGATGCGAGTGTTATATTTACCATATGAATCTGGATGCCTGAATTCCCAACTTTTATTATTATTTTTTGTCCTCTCAGCTTACTCAGATTAAACAATGGTTTTTAAATACTTCATGTTCATGGAAAAGAATAGAATCCTTAGATATTTGTCCATACAGCTTGGAACATTTACCATACATTGATTTCAAAGCAGTGGATAAAATCACCAAGAATCCTGTTATATTAAATAGCCTCCGTATTTGGAAATTGTCCCATAAACTGTTAGGATACAAAAATCCCCTTTCCCCTTTCTCCCTAATTTGGAAAAATCCAAGTATTTCATGTTGTAAGGATGACACCTTTAAACCTTGGTATGATAAAGGTATAAGGGAATTTTTTTACCTGTTTGAAAATCTAAAATTGATGTTATATTAAACAATCGGGAGAAGAACAAGGAAAAAGTTATTTCCAAGATTTATAATGCCATTATAAGAGGACTGGTCTCATATTTGTAGGGAAGTTCATAAATGCTCTTACAATCTAAGACATAAAGTAGCTCTATTTAAGTTGATACATAGGGTTTATTATACTCCTGAGAAATTAAACAAAATGAACCGTGAGATGTCATTTCTCTGCTGGCGTTGTAAGAAACAAAACGGCACATTTTTTCATATGTTTTGGTCATGCGATTTACTTTCTGTATTTTGGAACTATGTTACCCAGTTGATATCTCAGTGTTTACATGTATCTATTTCCCTTTCAACTCGTTTATGTCTTTTGGGAACTAGTATGTCTGACAAATGGAACAAATATCAAAGCAGGTATATAGATTTTGCCCTACTGGCAGCTAGGAGGTGCATAGCTTTAAATTGGAAAGTATCCAAACCCCCAGAAATAGTCCACTGGTGGAATGAACTCTCAAGCTACCTTACACTGGATAACATTTATCACAAGAGTAAAGGCAGATCCTCAGACTTTTTTAAAAATATGGTAATCTCATACAGAATTGGATTTTAAGAACTTCTTACACCGATGTCAGGAACTATGATAATGATAGGATCTGAGTGCAATAGTTTGTGTGTCTTATCTTGTTTGTTGTTGCTGTTTGTTTGTTTGTTTGTTTGTTTGTTTTTTTGAGGATATGATATGTCTGGATATCAGGTTCTCTGACTGTTTGGAATGGGCTTGACCCTCATTTAGGGCTGGACAATGGCGCAACCCTATTGTTTGCCATCCTTTGGGGGAATCATATCATGGTGAAATGAAGATTATTTTTTATTTTTTTATTTTTTTTTTAACATCACAACATATATTTCTGTTGTTTGGACTGATGATGATTTAAATTTTAGGTAGACTAATAAAGTGAGGTATGAACATTATCTGATTGTTTCTGTTTTGTTTGATATAGCTCCTAGCATTTTCAATCAGTTCAAAGAGATGAACATTACTATTAATACTTGGCAGGATTTTTGCACGTATGAACCATGTCGTGGTGTATATTGACATCAACAAAGTCCCTGGTGAATGTCATGACATAGATTTCAACCACATCGTCCAGCCCTATACCCCTATTACTCTTGGCCTTTTATTTTATCCTCCATGTTGTCACATGATTGTTATGTCTTATGTTGTGTCTTCCTTGCATTGTTTTGTTGTTTTTTTTGTGGGGGATTTGAGATATGGGGAATGAGGTTTATGTATGTATATTCCTCACGTTGTTGGCAAAAAATATTATAAAGTTAAAGTTATTATAGACAGATATGAGAAGAATCTCCTCAACAACTTTAAACCGCCTCTTTCACATCGTTTCATAGTTTATTAAACTGATTTTATTTTCTTGGTGAGGAAGAGAAGATTGAGATATTATATTTATTTCAGTGATCTTATGTCACACATTTTTCACTGCTTTTTTTTTTTTTTTTAACTTATCCTGCTGCAGCCTTTACATTTACCCAACAGCATTCAATTGAGACTCAGACTGTTGTGTTGAAAGTGATACAGGTCTGACCTTATAAGATTACCATCGTAACTTTTACATGAAAGTGTCCAGGGCCAATTTAGACATGGCATATGTTTAATTGTCATTACATTAATGTAAAGGGAAACATGTCTGAAATGGGCTCTGGTTCATACTGTGAAGATCTATAAGAGGTAGAGGTATGTTCTTTTAATTCACTATGCATCCACCCACCTTCATCCCATACTGACCTGTGTTCCAGGGATTGTTGCAGGTGGCCCAGGGCAGAGGGTCTCTGAAACAGTAGATGAGGTACAATAGGGCCCAGGCCAGGATAATGCTATACACTCTGGCATATAGTTTGATCACTATGATAGAATAGCCAATCCCTGAAAGGAGAAAAGAAAATGAAAAATGTCAGTTTAAGCTGTAATTTGGTGGTGCACATGGAGACAGCAGTCACTCTGGGTCCAATAAAAAGTGTTAAATCTTACTTAAATTTTCAGTGTCTCCTTCGGAATAAGAGGTTTACTGTTGGGGGAGGGGTAGGTATAAGGTATAGTTGGTTGGAACTATATCATTTGTATCAAAATCCAAGATGGCAGTCTGTGGACAAAGACACTGGCCATAAGGTAAATATAGTTATTTTTTCATGTTTATTACATTTTGGGGGGTTTGTTTTTCAAAAATATTGTTTTTAAATGATTTCATGTTCTTGTTGAAAAAGAATGATTTACATTTTCTCAACTTGGATAATCAGGCATTCAATGTTTGTATCCTGAATACATATAGGGGGAATAATAGAGGGATAATCACAGATATACTTAATTTTGAGGCCTGAAAATATAAGGCCTATCTGACTTGCATATTTTCATGAGGCCAGTGTTCTAAACATATATGTGAATAACTATTGTTCAGTTTTTTTTCATTTTTATTACATTTTGTATGCAACACATGAAAAAAAAGGATACTGATCATTTGTCACGCGTACCTTGCAAGGTAGCCTACCCTTCGACGCATTGGCTTCTATGGCAAGCCGAATATGCAGCAGATCTTAACTGTCGGCACTAGATCGACCACCAACAAAACGCTGCTTTTCACGCCATTTTATTAGTCGGAAATGCCGCTATTTTCTGTGACAATGCTGTAAAACATGTTAAAAAACATTGTGTTTGACGGTGCTCTAAACAGATGCCGTAAAATGCTCTCGAGTTACATGAAAATGCCACTTTTTACGCCCTCATAACCTGTCAAAAAACGTCACTTTTTCTGTATGACAATGAGCCCTTCCTTCTGTTTTGATCAACGTTTATGTCACGAATTAGTGAAGAGGAAAACCAGACCAAAGCAATGCATCGCTGAAAAGTGCATGCCTTTGTTCGGCCGTAGATCTGTGTTGTCTTGAATTGTGAATTGTACAGTAGGCTATTTAAGGAAATATATTCATTAGGTACAAATACATCAGAGTATTTATATTATTAAAAGAATATCCGTTGATGGGAAAGAATATTGATATCCAATAATAAGATAATTTCACCCATTACACTGATGAGTGTACATGCACTCTGCATTAGCACTTTGTAGTCAGTAAGCATATTAAAGCAAGTGAGGCACAGATGATATTTACATGTACTTTCCCAGTTAGTATGTATGATTTTATATGTACGCACTTTTTTTTGCATGTTTCACACCCCCCCCATTCAATTCCAAGCATTTATATATCGTTTATAAAAGGCATGAGATCACCTGGGGTATTGCTAAAGGGTTGCGCTGCTTTCTTCAGTTCGCGTTTAAATACCGGTCAAAGAAGACCAGCCAACTCACTTGTTTGCCATTTATTCTTTTTAGTCGGTAAATGTCACATAAACACTATTAGGCTATATGTTATATTTGTGTAGTTAGTCCTATACTGTTCCGTTCAAATTATTGTACACATTGCTGCTATGGAATCAACCATCATTTGTGTGAACAGGGATTTAAGCTTTGATTATTATAATTTTGACAATACAGATAGTGACAATGTATCGGGTAAGGTTCTAGGCCTGCTATTGTAATAGTAGCCAATAACAATAAATAAATAAATAAAAATAAATAAATGAATGCTAATATAGGCTAACATCAGCTGGCTTGTTACCATAGCAACAGTAACATGCTGGTAGTACGTTGAATGAACTTAGAGTACAAACAGCCTAGTTTATTTTAAAGTGATCACTTATATGACTTATGTATTAAATTTTCTAGACTATAATGAACAACCTAAAAAATACAGCCTTCTTAGATTCGGAGACATTAATGGTGATTAAAATGACTGTAGCCTAAAAAAAAATTCTGTCCACTAGATGGCACTTTATCACTTATCAGTAAAAAGTTCAGAGAGTCCAAAACGAAAACCCCCCACAAAACTCTGTAGGTCCGCATTTCCCATATAAATAGCTTATAGGGTTCATTGGAATATTTAATTAGCTGTCTAAGCTAAAAAAAAATGGTTTGCTTCATTTACTGCTGTAAAGAATTCAGTAACTGCAAACTGATGCCAACATCGAAGCCACAATCCATATCCGTTCATGAGGGAAATCTGAGTAGCTTATTTTTACACTTTATCGCATTAACCTGCACGGAACGCTCCAACTCCACCCAGTGAAAGGGATTAATATAATAGCCTGTGTAAGAAATATCCGACTGTCTGTTCTGACAGCTTCATCAGTTGCACCTATATGTTCAATGGCATAATTAGCCATGCGCATCTATTTACTTAGAAATGATTCTTCAGTTTTGACAATAAATAAAATAAAAGGAATTTGCCTGAAAGTCTATGTATTTTGTCTCATGTGGAATGTTTGTGCAAATTATCGTCAACAGGAACTTTCTAACTTTTAGCTATCGTCAACAGAACCTTCTCCTCAGAATCGAAAACACATCACATGGGCGTCTGTGGCTCAGGTGGTAGCGCAGTTGCCCAGTGATCGGAGGGTCAGTGGTTCGATCCCCTGCAGTCTACATGTCGAAGTGTCCTTGAGCAAGATACTGAACCCCAAAAATTGCTCCCGATGCTGTGCCATCGGTGTGAGTGCATGCGTGTGAATAGTTACTGTATGCGCTTATTGGAAGTCGCTTTGGATAAAAGCGTCAGCTAAATGTAATGTATTTAATCAGAATGACTGAAAAGAATGAGATTTAGTTCCTTTTTGATTGTTTAGAACAGGGAAAGTGCTGTCTTTTATGCCTTGAAGAAGGTCTCTGACCGAAAGCTTGCATTAAAAAAGATTCTTCCACAGATTGAGTGTGCAGATGCTTTTCTTTCTACTTTAGTTTAGAACAGGGAAAGAAAAGATTGTTTTTTACATTTGCTGGCTCTATAATGTCTCACTAGATAAAAATAATTTGGAATATACAATGTGTGAAGGGTCCTTTGGGATCCTGTGTGCATGTATTACAGTTTATTTGTAGTAACACAATTACATTACATTACTTGCTTTTTGAAACACACAATCTGGACTAAATGCTGTATTACTCCATTAGACCAATCATGTCCTAGCGCATGTCCTCAAGTGGATGCAAGTGTGCCAGGTTGCCTTCGAAGCATCCCACTGATTGTTTGTGGGGTTAAGAATCCACTTTGGATAGCTCATTCTACAGACCATCAGAAACCCTTTGTCAATGACATGACAAATGTATATATGTTTCCTTTCTGTGCATTTCTTAAAAAACATTTTCTGACATGTGGTGTCCCATTTGTTGCTTAAACCGTGACCCAGGAGAAAGACACGTTGTTAAAGTCATAATGTCAGCTATATACAATACTGCTCTGAAGTATGCAATGAAACGCAAGTGGAAAATACTGCAATGTTTGTGAATCGACAAAATGTTGATTTGTATACATTTCTTAAGTCTGAGAACCACTTTCTTGAAACAAGTTGATATTAACAAGTTGATAACAAGTTTGGATTTATTTTATGCTGGATCAATAACATTTCTCGTCATGAGAAATTTCCATTTCATTGCTGTCAAATGTGAAGGCAGAAGACATTCTGGTACCTTAAAAAAACTGGAGAATACAGCTGTTACAGCAGGCAAAATTATACGTAGAGGTACTCAATAAGTTGCATTAAATACGTTGTTGGTGTTATATTATGTACATTGAGTCAATGCATATTGTACAACATCAACGTTCTGACTTAAAAACCTATATTTGGACCAGCTATCATCAAACATTTATTAAGAGAGTAATTTGGCAAAGGCCCTGTTGCCACGGGGCTGAGCTGATGAAGGCAAAGTCAAAGGTAGTAATAACAGACGACACATCAGTATGATATTCATAACAACACGCTCAAATGACACATCATGACAGCATGTAGAAACGCATAGGTAAATGACACATCATGACGGCATGTAGAAACGCATAGGTAAATGACACATCATGACAGCATGTAGAAACGCATAGGTAAATGACACATCATGACGGCATGTAGAAACGCATAGGTAAATGACACATCATGACGGCATGTAGAAACGCATAGGTAAATGACACATCATGACGGCATAACACACACTCAAATGACACATCATGACGTTCAAGTGAGGTGGGGCCCACCTCACTTGAACCATTCCAGTTTGCATATCGCGCCAACAGATGGGTGATGCTAGTTCCTCTGCGCTCCACCTAGCCCTTCCACACCTACATAGCAAGAATGCCTGTATGATAATGCTGTTTTGATTTCCTCCTGGGTCTAAACATCTTTCTACACGATGGGGGACATAACACAGATTTAGTGCTAATGCTATTGGCTACTTTAAAAGTCCCTCCCTACCTGACTGTTTTTACAGGAAACACATGAATATGCAAAAGCAAACAGCACTCAGTCTTCTGTTTTATGTGGACTTCAACTGGATATAAAGAGATTACCCTGAGCCAGTGGGCAGACCTTGGTCCAGCAGGTGATGATGCCCTCCTGTGTGTACTGACCGATCGCAGTCTCCAGCAGGAAGAGTGGCAGGCCACACAGTACAGCAAAGAAACAGTAAGGCAACAGGAAGACACCTGCACACAAAGAAAAACACCTGAGACAAGTGATGCTGTGTAATGGGATAAGGACTGGATCAGTGTTCATAAAGTGAGTGAGTGATCCAATGTACAGCGGCCATAACGACTATTTTTATATGGGTTAATCCGCTGATTACTTTCCCTAATTGATTCATCTATTGGTCTAAAATAACAGAGAGAGTGAAAAATGTCCAGAAAAATCTTCAATATCATTTAATATTTTAAAAAGTTTACCATGTTAGATTAGCATGTTAGCATGCTAACATTTACTAATTTTACGAAACACAAAGTGCAACTGAGGTTGATGGAATGTCATTTGTTTTGCAGGTATGTGGTCATAAATTAAAGTAGTACAATTTTGACCTGATGATGGTGGTAGTCATATTACAATTCACCCTGAGGGGAGCATGAATCTTTGTAAAACTAAATTCTGCACCAATCCATCAAGTTTCACTGTGAAGTGAAACTATAATAGTACGGCTATTAAAATATAAAATATAAATCTGAATAACTGCTTTCCTAAAGCTAAAGCAAATATGCTTACGATCAATTGGCTTAATTTATTTTAGTACAAACTGCATAAGAAGTAAAAATATTTGTTGCAGTTGGCACATTTTTATATTTAGAGCAGATTGAGAAATTAGTCTTTATTTTTTATTAAGATAAGTAGCTACTGAGTTGGCCACAAACATCAGCGTAACTTTATTTTAGCTGCTGGTCCCAATTATCCATGTGGCTAATACAGTGAATTGATACAGAGGTGGGGTGAGCTTTCATAAACTTTGGCAAATCTGATTTGAATGATGACTTGTACCTCATGGAATAAAAAGCAGTTATTGTATATATTGTAACATATAATAAGAGAACATTAGCTCATGTTCTCATACAATCTTGATGATTTTTGCTATTGACTTGCAGCTCAATGGAGCCAAATCTGGGCCAGAAGGTTTATCAATTCGAGAAAAAAAAATGTAATTGGAAAACAAAATTTTTTTTTTCTTTTGATCTTAAACTTTGAAAAACACAACAATGTATTTAAGCTAAAAATAAGTGTAGAACATATTTTTTTGTTCAAATTAAATATCATTTTGATTTAGTTCTCGAATTCTTTTGAATAAATAATTCATTTTCACTTTCTATATATTTTCATATTTGTGGTCTTACTTTTTTCAGTTGCAGATTTTGTTTTCACTTTCGTATCTTATTTTTTCACTTTCGAATCTTATTTTTTTGGATTCAGATTTTTTTCAGTTTCAGATCGTATTATTTTGGTTTCAGACTTTTGGCCTTTATCTGGTGTGGGGGCGTGGCATCAATTTAGAGGGGGCATGGAATCATGAGTGAAAGCTTAACAAAGGAGGCTGAAGACCATCCTTTACTGCACTGCCTTTAGGAAATGGAGGTGCTTTGAGAATTAGCCTATGTCTTAACGCTTTCTACACTCTAAGAAATGATTCATGGGGTTAGTAAGTATAGCTTAAAATCAAGAGCTTTTTCTGCATAAAAAAATTAAGTTTGTTACATTTACACCTTATAGTCAGTTGATAAATATATAATATATAATATCAAAATTAAAATAAAGAAAAAGGTCTTAACTCAGTAATATATCGATTTTGAATGAACATTTCTGCCTTACCTTAACAATAGATGTGCATTAAGTTAGTGCAACTTGTATATCCAGTAAGCATCCGTTAAAATCTGAGTACAAGGCTGACATGCCCGGACATGTTTTGCTGCCCGTCCATACCGAGCCCGCCACAAGGAGAGAAGCAGAGAAAGGAGGGGGAGAAATGGGAGTTTGCACGGAATATAACGTTACTTCATGGCGAGTCGCTTGGTGAGTACTATTTTTGCCTTGTTTTATTCGCAACAGCTAACAGCTGTATCAGCACACAGTGCAAGAAATCGTTTTTGCACAAAACTAAAAGCTTGTCCTCAGCTAATTCAAACGTTAAAGTTCATAGACTTTTAGCTAGCTCAGGTAAGTAACTGAGGCCCTAACGTTAGTCTTTTTTGTTTGTTTTACAGGTGCAGCTGAATCGTGTCAATTAGCACTGAACTTCTGTAACGGTAGTTTTAACACTGCACAGGTAAGAGAATAAGTGTTTTGCTT
>JBBPCS010006085.1:0-10043 GCA_037974645.1 Hollardia meadi
CACACACACACACACACACACACACACACACACACACACACACACACACACACACACACACACACACACAATATGCTTGCCTAAATACACATTCCAAAAAGATAGATACCTCATATCTGTCTGCTAAATATGAAGCTACAGCCAGCAGCGGTTAGCTTAGCCAGACTGGAATCATAGTGAAGACAGCAACAGTGACTTAGATGTTGTCATGCAACCAGACCTGAGGAAGTCACAGCTTCCGGCCATGAAGTAGCTAACGCCCTCTCAAACCACAAACACAGATTAAACAAAATAGGTATTTAATGTGCTAATTGGTGAACTACAGAAGTGTTTTGAATAAGATGATATTAAAATTTAAATCATTTTCTCTGAACCTACAGTCAGCTGATTAAAGGACCCTTAGTTTTGTTTAAAAAGAACAGAGGAAATGTGGGAGGTAGACTGCTGGAAACACAGCTCAGTGCTACAGAAACGTCCACGCACAGAGATCTTGATTCAAACATGGAGGGCTGATGTGAAAAGGCATTCGGGAAAGTGGCAGTATTTCGGAGAGGGACGGAAAGAGAAAGTTTCTTCTACCTAGCGGTCATGTGGAAGTGATTCTTCTTCTTTGTGCCTCTGTGAACGCGGGTAATCATTGACAGAGTCGGATGGGAAATGGCAAACAACGTGGGGAAATGTCTGCACAGTAGGAGCCCGTCAGGGACAACACAACAACAAACACGTCTCCACTCGTTAAATCTCCTAAAAACAATGTTCTGAACAGTATCAGTGGGGTCAGATAATGTTCATGTTTTCACAGCAAAGGCAGCTCACAAGTGAGACAACTTTGTTTTATTGTTGTGTTCGGCTGCACGGGGCATTGTCATTTTCTAAAGACGAGAGGCATTTTGAAGTTCACATGGAACAGTGGAAACAGGCACAAAAAGCCCCCAGCTGGAGTCAAACTGGGGTAGTTTGCTTTGCTCAGTCCACCGGGATGCCCTTTGATGTGTGTGCAATCATTAGGACAATGCTAGACGATGGGTTAGCCAGGAGGCCATCAACTGTTTTGCTGTGAAGCTCCAGAGATGTTTTGTGGAGGCAGAAACTTGACCTGAGTTTCCATCAGCTGAATATGTCTGAGGAGTTTTTCACATGAAAAAATGGTGACTGAAGGCCACTTTAGTGCCGTTTATATTATAATCTCTATTTAAATTTACCCCAGATTCTTTGTCAGAGAGTAGTTTTAGATATATCTTTTTATTCCCTAAGCACCGTATGTAGGCCATCGACGAAAGCTCCCCACCCTCTCCGGTGTTGTGCCAGTAAATCCAGTCGCTGCCTTGACAGCCCCTCAGCCTTAATCTCTTGTTCTGTGCTTCCTCAAGTGGTTTTAGGTCGTTGTTCCTTTTTTCTCTTTTTTCCCCTTGTTTTCGATTATACATAATCAGCAGCTGAGCAGCAGCCAACACACAAAAAATTATTCTCATCGAAAGAACTCCCCAAGAATAAAACAGTAGAGATTCTTCAGTGAGTCATGCTTTTTACCTTTCCATAAGGACAGGGTAATCCGCTGCAGCAAATGCTGCACTACAGTACAAAAGCACCAAGTCTATTCTGATATTTTTTAAACAAACCTCTGCCAGTGAGCACTTTGCCTCTTGTGCCAAGTGCCCTCTTAAATCTTAGAAAACAGAAACTAGCCTCGAGAAGTTACTGGCATCAGGAGTGTCTTCAGGAGAGGCCGTACTGTGAGCAGGCTGCTGGAAAACATTGAATTAACCATGGTGAGACTTGCTAATGTGCAGCCTTAAGACCTGCAGACTTTAAGAGTAAGAGGTACCGCTGTGTAG
The DNA here is from genome assembly GCA_037974645.1 of Hollardia meadi. Taxonomy (NCBI): domain Eukaryota; kingdom Metazoa; phylum Chordata; class Actinopteri; order Tetraodontiformes; family Triacanthodidae; genus Hollardia; species Hollardia meadi. Next base: position 1,836 of record JBBPCS010006085.1, read on the forward strand.
AACAAAGTTTCCTTGTATCTGAGCTGCAAAAGCATCGCATTGAGATAATGAGGAGAGATATCTTCAGATGTGTGAGGGTTTAGTAAAGGGTTAACAGCTGGAAATACTTTGTTTGAGATAAAAGGAAATTGAAGGTCTACTTGGCAAGTTTGATTCCACTATTGCAAATGTCATGATTTTCCTTTAAAATGTTGAGGTTGTTTTGTTTTGCTTGTGCAGATTCTCAAAGTGACTCTCTGTAGGAACAACATTTGTCATCAAAAATTGCTTGTGTGTTGCAAGTTCTGCGAGAGATTCACATCAGTTTTAGTCAGTGGATAATATGGTGCACGCAGAAAAGGCTTGTGTTGATGAACTGCAAGCGAAGGCAGCAGTTTAAGTTGACCTCCGTTACCATCTAGTGGTGAAATAAGAGGCTGCAGTGAAGTCATTGTCCTCCTGCTCAACTCGAGCTTTCTCTGCACAACAGATGCACAATTAGAATTTTGCTTTTTTTTGTGCTCTATTCATAATCTTATTTGTCCAGCAATGACCCTGTCGTGTGCATGTAGCTACCCTTTTATTCAACATCACACCACACTCGGTGGCACACTCGCTTTAATGCCGATTAATCTATCTGTAGATTTCAATATGTTAAGTCCCCGTGAGGAGAATTTTTGTGTGATCCTGAGGGAATATGTTGTGTTTGTTTGTAGATAAATGACAAAATCCCTGGGAAATTTGGTGCAGTGTCAGAAACGTTCAAATCCTGCACATGGGGGCAGGAGACTCTGTCATTAAGTTGTGTTTGTTCCAGAAGCCAGTGCACCCTACCACGGGTATCCTCGCTGTGTTTGTCGCCCTCAACTACTGTGATGTGGTCCACATAGCCGGCTTTGGATACCCTAACTCAAAGAGCCAAAGGCAGCCTATCCATTACTATGGATATGACACCATGAAGTCCATGAAGGTGGGTAGCAGTCAAATCAAGTCTGTGTTTTAACATGCGTGTTCTCTGGATACTGATCCTCTGTGTCTCTCTGTTGCAGAACTCCTACCACGACCTCAGTCATGAAGCTGAAGCCTTAAAAAGACTGGAAGATTCAGGAGCCATTTTATACCTGCACCCACATTTATGATACACTTTTCCAATCGATTTAATCCAAAAATAAAAATTGAAAACCAAATAGTATTTTGGTTTTGGGGTCGACGGATCCGAATCAGATCTTGTGCCTTCTGCAGGGGGATACAAGACATGTCGCTGGTGCATGAAGTCACTTCATGGTGACATCAGTGAATCCCCCTCCCGCTTTTATATGCTCTAAAACTGAAAGACGTGCACAGTGATTGAACAGCTTGCCTTTGATTTGTCAAGTAGAATAACTTTGGTAACATCAGCACTTTGGATAACCTTTAAAGGTTCGTAACTTTTCTGAGTCTTGAATCATGATTTACAGGACACTAACTTGGCCGTTCGTGTGGCGACCCAGTTGTCTGTTTGTGACAACGTAGTTCGAGCAAACAAATTACGTCAGATTATGTGGGATTTTGTATAATTCCAGTGCTTTGATGTTGCTTTTAGGCTCATATGAGAGTGTGGCCTTATGACTGCCACATTGTAGGAATCAAGCATTTCAGCTGAAGCTGTTTTTGCTTCACTTGTTCTTTTTGTCCAGACATTTCATGCATATCATTGAGCTGTAAAACTAATCAACCCCCATTATGTCTTGCAATATACACTCACAATCGGTGTTATGTTAAAGAGGTCTATAGTGATTTTTGAGAACTTCACTTTCAATGTATTTTAGTCAAAGTGAAAGGAAAATATATTCATTACAAACCTGATTTACACATTTAGCTGGAATAGGGACACTTTTCTTGGACTGGAAATACTTCTTGTATTTTGCTCATTTGTATTTTAATTACATGAGTTGTCTTTTGTTTTTTAATTTATTTAATTCTTTTTTTTTTTTTCAGAAACGATACTGGTAAATGGTACCACTGGATATTTTTTTATTGTACAGAATGAAATAAATTTTTAATGAAGAGGAAATTTAAATGAATTTAATTTGCTTTTCATTGAACATCCATATAATTCCTAATTTTTGTTGTTCGTATGAGTTGCAGAACAAGCTCACGTATGTATGGAAATCACTACACTTGCATTAAGTAACCTGAACCTGCATTAATTAAGCTGAATATTAATAATTAATATTTGAATATCACTGTGACCACTAGATGGCAGACAGCCTCTATTGCATGATATACAATAGGTACTCTACTCCACTGCACATGGTGCAGTCATGCAGCAGCCCCTCTTTAAGCGCCTGAGGTAATGGTAACAGCAAAACTAGCACTAGCACACGTGTTAGCCAACACATGTACGAACATCTGGAACACCATAACATCGCACCACGCTATTAATTAAGATTGAGTAGTATACATGTGCCGCTAGCGACAGATGTTAATGATGGTTCCTCCTCTCTGTACACACGACCCTCTATTAGAGTTGACATGAATGGAGTTGTGCCCTTGGCATTTATAAACTAGGCTCACTCATATGGTGGTGCAGCATTAGTTGTGACAGAGTCCAGCTCATCAGCGGAGATCAGAGTGACAGCAGGCATTTATTGTGCTTTCAATCATCGGGATGTATGTAGTAAATGCTGTAATATTACTACTACTACTACTTCAAATAATAATATTAGTAACTTACTTAACCACATTCCTGATATTCTGCTGTGAATGTGTTATTTGAAGGACAGTTCACCCCAAAATAAAACAACAACAACATATCTTTCCTCTTATCTGTAGTGTTATTCATGATAATCATGACCCGGTTACTCAAGATAATCCACAGACCTTGTTGTGAGCAGTTTCATGGAGGAACTACTTTCTTTCCGTATCACTACGCAGAAGGAAACGTGCATCTACTCATGGACGAGAGGCTCGTGTTCGTGACAGGACGGGATGTAAACATTAATGGCATCCTCCTCGGCTGAGATGTAACGTTAGTTAGCTTCCTTAGCTAGTCTCTCATCCATGAGTAGATGCATGTTTCCTTCTGCGCGGTGATACGGAAAGAAAATAGTTCCTACATGACACTGCTCTCAACCAGTGACAGAAATTAAGATGGCCGACGCATCTTTAACCTCTTCACTAAGCAGCGTCTGTTTTATTCCTGATACATTTCTTTTGTCTCTTGAAACAGAATCCGATTCCCAGTTTCCACCTGCCGGTCAACCTGTCCGAGTGGTTCCCTCAGCAGCGGATGAAGACGAAGCGCGAGGAAATCAAGGAGCTGATCCTGAAGATCCAACGGCAACAAGAACTGGATAAGAAGGAGCAGGTCGAGGCTCCGCCCAGCTCTTCCGAGGAGCCCGAGGTTGAAGAGACTTCTGGGTCGACGGGTCGGTCGCCAAACCTACCCATCAGCCCCTGAAACAACCCCCTCCTCCTCCTCTCCCCGTCACTCCCAAGCCCAGCGGGGGGGGCCGAACCTGATTGTACGCTGCTGGTTTCACTTCAACATGCCTGAAACGATCCCTCCATTAACCACAGACATCAAACACCTTTAAATTTGTATTAAAATAAACATGAACTGTAAATATGCTGGAGTTCTTCCGCTGCCTTTGTAATTTACTGTTTTATGACTCAGTCATGAAGTGGCCCATTAAGTTATGTTTTCATAGATGTTCTTCTCTCCAGGAGGATCTGTGCAGAAGATACTGTTGCGCTCTTGCATCATTATTTTTTATGCTTTCTAAGTTGTGTTGGAGGAAGACAAAAACTATAAAAACCATAGAGGAAATTTGCTGTTATTTGTAATTTAACAGTCCACCTGGGAGAAGAAGAAAAAACTGTTTTCAGAAGGTTCACTTCCAGCTCACGAGTCACATACGTAGTTCAGTGCTTGTTGTGTCTCTTCGATGTGGAGTGGATACATTTTCAGCATTAAAAGAGACTCTAGATGCAAGAGCACCTCCTTTGCCGTAGCTCTTTATTTCTGATGTGTGCCATCGGAAAAGTTTGGAACAGAAATAAGACTGTATTTTCTGTGTGTGTCTGTGTGTTATTGATTATTTTTTTGTGAAGTCTGGAAAAGTCTTGACTATATTATTTCCAGGTCTTGAGACGCTTTGATAAAAGCTGTTGAGCCTGTTTCGATGTATTTATCCTACAGAATTCTGAGAAAAAAGTCAGAATTCTGAGATTACATTTTTCACATGTGGCCCTAATCCACTTCCGTAATAATGTAAACACAATATAAGACGATTTATTAAAAAAAAATTGTTTTGGATTAAAAAGTTAAAGTAGAGTTTGAAAAAAAGGAAATACAAGAGTTTAAGTTCAAGATCAATTCTACAGCTCATTTATCTCTGCTAGTTGACCGTCTCTAATGGTACCATTATAAATTAGTAATTAATGGTATGGAAGCCCATTTCTGCCAAATGTGATGGGGGGGGGGGAGATCTTGCAAGTCATAATGAGAAACTTTCTCAAAATAACTTAAAATTAGTATATTGCAGAATATATTGAGATACAAAGTCATTATTTTCAGATAAGTATGTCATTCTGACAGCTTCTTTTGAAATCCTAAGTCATTATTTTGAAATACAAAGTCATGAGAAAGTTTCTCATTAGAATGGCTTTTTTTTTTTTATCACATCGGCGGAAATGGGCTTCCGTATCGTCGTTGTGCAATGAGAAAAAGCAAAAGTCTCAAGTAAAGTCTGTTTACAGTGTAAACACTTAACAGGTTAAAATGTCTTTACATATTAATTCTTGAAAATAGTTGAAATGTCATTTGATAACTAAGCACTGAAAGCACATGAAATATTTAAAGTAATTGAAGCAGCATAAATGCCATTTGAAGTTGTTGAACTTGAGCTAGGCCTTTAAATTGACAGTTGCCCCGTAAACAATGTGAAATCTGTGCATGTGAAAGGTCTCAGTTTAAGTGTAATGACTGAAAGTTGCCGGTCTGTCGTCAGATGCCGTGTTCGGTCTCACTCGGGTCATGTTTGGAAAGTCCTTTTAACGAGGATTCAGCACTAACTTGGACTTCCTGTCCTAGAATATACAGTATATTTGGACATGAAGTGTCCTTTAACAGCCAAACAAACACTTTGATTTGAGCCACTTTCTGTAGTCTGAACTTTATCTCAGCAGGAAGTTTAAACTCTCCTGAGCCGCTCATTCCAGTCCTCGTTGAAAACTCAGTTTAACGACTGAAGCGTGAAAGCAGTCAGGTGCAGGTTGTGTTTGTAAGAGGCCAACTTGTCTCCTGCGGTCTCAGGTGGTCTGTTATGAAATGCTGCTCTCGGCTTTCAGTCCGGCGTTGAGTGACTTCAGACTGAGAGGACTTACCCAGTGTTACGTTACTGGACACTGAAACATTCATGACCTTTGAGTTGTGTTTTGTCATCACCACTTATGAGCTCGTTCAGTGAAGAGTCAAATACAAATGAACTGCTTGAAGTAATGAGACTTCTGTTTTACAAAATAACATTGACCTCAGCTCCACTTGCTCACTTTTTTCAGGACTTCATCAGTGGATGGAGTTAGCTAACATAGTTGAGGCTTCCTGAGGTTTTATCACTAGTTTAACATGATAAAACTCTCTGAGATGTTCTGGACAACTGAGCCTCCATCTGCTGAAGACCATGTGATATAATGAAAAGCTCCAGAACAGCTACTACACCTTGAACCTTACAGTGAGATTGTTTTGTCAACGACCCCTCCCATTAGCTTTGGATTTCTTCACTGAAACCAAACCAAAAATTAAACAGCAAAAACAATATTACTTTATTTCATCATCTATGTTTAAATGAATGGAGTTAAGTTCATAAAGTTCATAGTTCGAAACATTTCAATTTGTCAGCACGAGACCACTTCGAGGGGCGGGTGAGTTTGGGTCAGCTTACAAGAAAGTGGTGGTGGCCTCTGGTGGGCCCAGTGGGCTGTGGAGGCAGTGGTACTGCCAAATGGTTAGATTATTATTATTATTGTAATTTACAAAAAAATAATAATTTATATCTAAATGTGTTCAAGAATTCACATAAATAAAACACGTCAAATTAAAATGCATAATTTAAATGATATTGGAAAATCACCAAATAAACGTGTTCTCCCACTACTAGCTAACGTCTGCCACAGCTAGCTAACATCTGCCACCACTAGCTAACATCTGCCACAGCTAGCTAACATCTGCCACCACTAGCTAACATCTGCCACAGCTAGCTAACATCTGCCACTGCTAGCTAATGTCTGCCACAGCTAGCTAATGTTCCCTCGGTGGTGCAAAATGGTTTTTGAAACGAAAAAGTGATGTGGGAAACGACCCTGCGCCAGTAAAAGCAAAGTGTGTGGTGAGGAAATATGACCATGACTCCATTAAATTTGGTTAATGGCAGGTAGTGATGCTGAGCTGAAAGCACACGGTGTTGAATATGTTGAAATCCTGTAATATTTGTCCGTTTATTTGGTCATGTAATGTTTTATTTCCTTCTTTATTTTTTTGTCATTTTGGAAGGTGTTCCTCTGAAATGTTTTAACAATCAGACGTGGGTCTTTAGCTACAAAAGGTTGAGAACCCCTTCAATCTTTTCTTCCCCTCTCTGTCATTGCCTCACTCCTGACATTTGTGCTAAATAATGCATAAAGATGAGGACTTGCAGGTGGGGTCGGGTTCGGGTGGTTGATCAGGGCATGTTTTGCGGTTTTGGCAGTGTGGATTGTCTCTTCTAACGGGGTCAGGTGGGTGCCGGACAGACTCGCTGCCCCACATTATGTTTAGGTCTCCCCTGAAAGCCACTATGTGAACCCTGAGCACAGCGTTACAACATAAAACGGAAAATTGAAACTTCAACATATCTGTATGATACACTTTGTAGAAATGTTAATGTGATAGGTATGAAACGTACCAATGTATCCCTGGTTTGCAGAAACACCACATTTATTCTGGTGGTTGCGTTGAAACGTCACATTGGCACGTTATTAGAATTGATCCTCTGGGGACCATGAATGTCTGTACGAAATGGAATGGCAATCCAGCCAATAGTCGTGGACATAATTCAGTCCGGAGCGACCGACCAGCAGACCGACATTTCCATCCATTTTCATTAAAATGAACATTTTCTGTTATTCCGCTCACTAAGTGGTCTCCAGTTTAAACTCAAATGAAGCTCCTCCTCCACACAGTTAGCCACGAATGAAGGATTATGAATTAAGAATGCTTTTAAAATGATCTCAAACACATTCCAGTAAAACATTGATAAAAACCTTTAAATTGAGCCTAAATGAGAGTTAAATGTACATTCTATACTGTGGTGGGTGGTTCACTGACAGAGGTTATCACTAATGTCCTAACTCCACTAAGTGCTAACACCAATATCTTGTCTGGCCCTTCCTGCTGTTTTGATCTAAAAATTATTAAATCGTGAATATCTGAGTGATTAATGTGGCTGTGTTGTCTGTAGCGAGCGACCGGCCGTGAGTGCGGCAGCAGACAGAGATTAGCACCATTGTTGTCGTCTTTCACGTTATCCCCGTTAATCTCAAACCTCCCTGAAGGTTTTACTGCTCAGTGTCACATATGCCAGCAGAGTTTATGAAGCAGCGCAGATAATTACTTAAAGAGTTAAGGGCAGCTTCCAGGTGTGAGTGATGTGATCAGGCCTTTCATGTAGCAGAGAGACTTCCTGTCAGAGAACCCGAACCTGAATAAATAAAGGTTAAAAAAGGACATAAAATTATTACTTATTTACTACTAGTCAGTGCTGTGTTTAGTGCTAATTAGCATCGTGGCTCCAGCTTGACAAATGTGAAGATTTGCTGCTTTTCCTTTGAAATATTTGAGTCATTTAAACATAATAATGTTGAGGTTTGAACTGATGGTTGGACAAAACAAACACTGTGAAGGTGTCACTTTGGACTAAAATAATGAATTTCATTTTGACGGCATTTCTTACTACAGTTTCATGTAGTAACTATTTTATTTCCGTATCACCGCGCAGAAGGAAGCACGCATCTATTCATGGACGAGAGGCTCGTGCTCGTGACAGGGCGGAATGTTAACATGAATGGCGTCCTCCTCGGCTGAGCTGTAGCGTTAGCTAGCCTCTCGTTACTAGATGCACACTTCCATTTACGCAGTGATACGGAAAGAAAATAGTTCCTCCATGAAACTGCTCACAACAAGGTCTGTGGATTATCTTGAGTAACCGG
>JBBPCS010006086.1:0-10042 GCA_037974645.1 Hollardia meadi
CTGCCTTGACCGGTTGGGTTGAGAGAGAGAGAGAGAGAGAGAGAGAGAGAGAGAGAGAGAGAGAGAGAGAGAGAGAGAGAGAGAGAGAGGCATGGGGGGAGTGGGGGAGACAGGCACAAACAGAGATGGAAAGCCAAGGTCAGTGCGGTAGCTGTCAGTTGGTGGCTGCCCCCGCTAACCTCCCCCCATGTCAAGTTTCAGTGGGCCCCCAGGCTGATGCGGCCTTTCAGAGGCTGCAAAAGAGCTTCACCTCGGCTCCCATCCTGTGCCTCCCAGATCCTCAGCTGCAGTTCGTGGTGAACTTAAACTTTAGTTGAATCACTGATGCATGAATACTCAGGTATGTGATTGGCAGTACAGACAATGATGTGCCACACACACACACACACACACACTGGAGCTTCTAGCAGCTAAGGATGACCAATACCACTTCTAGAAAACATGCTGGACAATCTAAATCACTATGGGTGTAAAGAACAGAGAGACTTCCAACCTTGTCGTCTGTTTTGAAGCTGGGCTTTATTAAGTCTCTGTTGAAATATTTATGTGGCTTTAAATCAGTGAGTGCTGGTGTTTCAATAAAGCCAACTTCTCTGCTCCTGATGAAATACTGGGCTGAACTCAGCAAGAGGCTCAAACATCTATTAGAGATAGAATAGTGGACAGTAGGAGGCCTGAAGGCTTCCCAAATACTGCCTATTCAGTTACCATCCCCAAACATTCAGTTGTATCACCAACGCAGCCTTGATACTGTTTTCGTTTGTTTTGTATTTTGTGCCTGGTCATATCCTGGCATTAAATGAACAAACATTTGTGCCAACTTGGGTGGAGTGGTGTTGCTAAGGTTGTGTTTATGCAGATCAAGCACCGAAGTGTAATGTTGACACAACATTGTTTTGGCAGCGTTACACAAGTCACACACTTACACAAGGTGAATGTCATCCTTCCTTTTTGGCATAGGCTTAGATTAATTATTACAAATTGATTAGAATACCTGTAGTTGTCAAATAGCAGCCAGGATGTTAAATGCATTTCACTAGCATACTTTAATTTAAGCGTGTTGTTGCATAATTTGCAAATGGGTCACACAGCAATGGAACCTTCATTGATTATTTAAAACTTCTAAGCACCAGCACCAGGATAAAACAAAACAGAAACAATATCTTCTGTACTCTTTCTAAACAATGGTCACAGATTCCAGGCTCATTCAGTAAAATTGTTTGCAGTACAGCATGTGTCTTCAATATGCATCCAGCACTCTAAGAAAGACATGTGCCTGGATGGGGTATGCACTAGTTTTAGGTAATTAGAGGCTTTTCATGTCACAAATTACACTGTACACAAATAAATACACAATACTTGTCACAAATACTCTGCTTGGTAATAACACTTTCTCCTCCTGGGGAGGCTGTGGCCCAGGTGGTAGAGGGGTTGTCCAGTGATTGGTAGGTCAGTGGTTCAATCCCTGCAGTCTATGTGTCGAGTATCCTTGAGTATCCTTGACCAAGATCTGAAGAACTGATGCACCATCGGTGTGTGAGTGTATGTGTGAATGGTTACCGCTTCTGATGATGCAAGGTAGTCACTGCCACCATTGTATGAATGTGTGTGTGAATGGGTGAATGCTGACTTGTAGTGTAAAGCGCTTTGAGTGGTCAAGCTGAAAAGTGCTATATAAATGCAGGCCATTCCTGTTTACACAGTTTGTGCAACTATGCTAAAAATAAAATAAACCAATTTAACAGCTACCGGCCCATAAGGACATTCTGTCTGCACATACATAGAACTGTAAAGTTAGACTTTGCATGTGTGACATGGCCTGCCATGAGTAACTCTTACCTGCACCTCCAGTTGCTAAAACCTCCAGATCTCCATTAATTATACAGAGGGCATGACCTCAGAGTTCAAAATAGGCCCTCCAGCACTGGAAACAATAAATGCAGCAGAACTGGCAAAGGAAGACATGTTTTCATTTAAGAGAGCTGTTAGCTTCTCATATGGAAAGACAAAGCCATAATTTATGTAACTAGTTTATTCCAAGTTTTCAGAAAAATAGCAAATTTCCTAAAGATAAATATAATCATAGTTCAATATAATTTAAAAATAATAACAAAAAAGATTTACATCCATCCTCTATACCAAATTGTTTGCAGGCTGTGTGGGATGAATGCAGCCTATGCCAGGCACTAGACAAGAGGTGTGGTACAACATACATACATACATGTATGTAGGTAGTGTCCAGCGAACCAAAACTTTGTCTGTCTTTGGAATGTGGGTGGAAACCAAAGTACTGGGACAAAACCCAGGCAGACATGTTGTGAACATATAAAGACATTACACACACAAAGGCCCAATCTGGCTGGCAGGTTTGAATCCAGAATCTTCTTGCTGTGAGGTGACAGTGCTAGTCACTGAACAAAAATGGCAACTCAATACAATATGAAGCTTATACATGTAACAATAATACCATAATAAGTAAATATATAATACAAATGCATAAAAATAAAATAAGATCTGGAGGCTTTAAAGCCTGTACTGATTTAGCCTGATTTAGCTAGAAGTACTGATTCAGAGACTGGTTTTTTTTGCATTCTGTGTGGATTTACAGACCCCACTTAATCTGCCAAGAAGGAGCTACATCTTATCCAGACCAGGGAAATCGGAGTGGGTACCAAGGATTGCTGAACTCTGGCATTGGGGGAGGAACAAGAGTTTGTGTTGGAGGTGGAGCAGTACCAACTACATATGGTTGGGTCCCAGCCCACAGATAAGCAGATCAGCTTCAGAAGAGATGGTGGTTTTAGTTGAATATTGAGAAAGAAGTCGAGTCCTTTTTCATACTTCAAGTCAATTCAACTATATTTCCCTGACATTAATCAAGTGTTTTAAGGGCCTAAACAGAACCATTAAAACATTAATCATGTTTTAGTTTGATATTGTAGGAAATAAATGAAATATGTTATCAATAAACATTTTGTTGCAATATTCTAGTGTATCAATGTGATTTTAGGATTATGTCAGAACCATAAAGTTTACACTTCAGCACAATGGAATGGAACATTCTTTATGGCTCATATACATCAAGCAATTTATCATCAAGCCCCAAATGCCAAGGCCGTGCCCCTCTTGGCGGAAAGAATAGTATTTGCAAATGAGTGACTAATGTGAGAGAAACCTCTTGAATGAACTATCAAGAATGAAACTATCATCATAATATGTGTTTCCAAAATAGGTGGATGGAAATGGCAAATTTTAAAAGAAGGAACATAACTTCTGTCATTTAAATTATGTTGAAAAAGGAACTAGAAATGACTATATTTATAACCAAAGCATTTACACTGAGATACATGAATAAAATACATAAATATTAATTGTCAGTGTGATATATAGCTAAATGATGCTGGTGAGATTCACGAATGGATAGTTAGCTTGAGTGAGAGGCTGATAGATTATAGTCATACATATAGCATTGACCCTCACTTGTCTCTGGTAAACTCTTAATAGTACAATCACAAATGGTTTACTTTCTTTGTACAAAATAATCATCAAATCAAATCAAATTTTATTTGTATAGCGCCAATTCACAACAAAGTTATCTCATGACACTTAACACATAGAGTAGGTCTAGACCACACTCTTTACTATTAGTTATTAATTATTAATATACAGAGACCCAACATTTCCCCCATGAGCAAGCACTTGGAGACAGTGGCGAGGAAAAACTGCCTTTTAGCAGGCAGAAACCTCTGCGCAGACGCAGCTTTATAGGTGTGCGGCCATCTGCTTTGACTGGTTGGGTTGAGAGAGAGAGAGAGACAGAGAGAGAGAGGGACAGAGACAGAGGGGTGTATAGGGGGGAGTGGGGGAGACAGGCGCAAACATTATGTATGATATTGCGATCAGACATCTGCCTTCTGCTATCGAGGGATGGGAGGACAACCTGAAGAAGTGGCCTCAGATAACGTACACGCGCATATTTAGCTACTTAATTCATACTTACTTAATTCATACTTCATTCAAAAGCTCTGAGGCGTATCACTAATGCTACTTCCACAGTAATAAGATGTTTTTTAGGAATAAGGAGGTGGGACACAACCCTCTCTACCTTAAAGCAGACATAGAGCCTAGTCAGAGCCTTAAAGTCCAACATCACTGGGCCTGGGTTTTAGTTTCAACGTCAAGTGAAATACAAACAGCTCATGTGCTCATGTGTTGCAGGGCAGGGTGATCTGCAGCCACACAGCTGCAACACTGTGGAAAATAAAATGTTCTGATTCAATGCGTTTTGTAATGACAGTTAGACATAGCCTGACAATGAATTTGGATGTGGGGTTTACTGCGTTGGCTTTTTGTGGACAAAATAAAATGAGCACTCGTATGGCGTTTTGGTCTCTTTTTTTCAGCCACATTCTTTTGGATTCCTCGTCTGTAGTCGGTGATGGAAACTGTACCGTTGGTCACAGGAACAATCTCTTTTTGGTTTGGCTGCATGTTCTAAACACTGTTGTTGAAGCCACAAATTCAGCTTAGCTTCGTCTGGCTGTTAGCACAACTGCGAACAGCTCAACAAGTGTCAGAGCTCTGCAAGGACATTTTAGAAAATAACTTACTTCAGTTAAATATCTGTTAAATATGTTGCTAAATTGAAGGCGAATTACTTTAGAAAGGACCGCTGTTGTCGGCCTGCTACCATGGTTGGCCACTAGGACTAACCTATATACAGTCAATGGGACTAACTAGCTTACCGCTACTTCCGCTTTCAAACGGAAGTTACACACATAATCATTTTTACAGTAGCGCCCCTGAGAATAAGGTGGATAGCTGTTATTACAGTTGTCTGTGTGTGTCTGTCTCCTTCCCCCTTTCCCCTAACCCCCCCATCTCTGTCTCTGTCTGTCTGTCTGTCTCTCTCTCTCTCTCTCTCTCCCTCTCTCCCTCTCTCTCTCTCTCTATGTGTGTGTGTGTGTATATATATATATATATATATATATACCCCCTGCCCTCTCTCTCTTTCTGTCTCTCTCTCTCTGTCTTTCTCTCTTTAGCCCTTTTTACACAAAGATTGCGCAATATTGCCGTAACGAAGATCCTTCTCTGTGACGTCTGTTTATTTACACTAAAAAACGCAACAGCATCATAACGCTGCTCCACTCCATGATTTAGATATCAAGCTGGCGTTCATCAATGAAAAGAGTCTTGACGAGTAACACAGGAGCGTCAGAGTCTAGCGTGATGTTTTACATGACGACAAGCAGCGCTTTGTAAACAACAACATGATAATAACAATCATTTACCGTCCCTGTTATGTGGGGGATGATCTCGTCCTCTGCTCAGAGGGTAAGTAGCTCCTGAACCTTGCGTTGTCTCCACAATTTGTAAACATTTTCAGTTGTTTTTAATCTTCTTTGAGTTAGCTGCTACCTGCTGCGAGCTGCTTTTAAATCTCCTGGTTGAGGGTGGCACACAAACTATGTAAACAAAAAGCCACAGCCCTGTCTGATGTCGATTCGGTGCTGTTACCTCTGCTGCCATCTCAGAGGTGGAACAACTTTGACTCCCCATTACGCCTCTGTGATGTTTTCACAGACGACGAGGCATATCAGAGGAGCAACAGGCTGCATTGAACGGGCTGTTGGGGAAATGTTGGGTCTCTGTAAATTAATAGTTAAATTAATTAATAATGAAAGAGTATGTTCTAGACCTACTCTACATGTTAGGTGTCATGAGATAACTTTTGTTGTGAATTGGCGCTATATAAATAAAATTTGACTTGACTTTGACTTGGTACCATAACGACCTTACACATAAAAAGAATTGCAAGAAACTTAAAAAATTCAGAGCTAAAAAGTATTTGGAGTAGAGCTTTAGGATTTTACAAGGTCCCATGAATTCAAAAGAAGTTTTTTCCTCTTTAGAGAATTTTACAGTTTTACACAGCGTAACCAACTTTTTAGGTATAGGAAATGCATAATACACCACATATTATATTGGTTCATCAGTTTGTTTTGGACTGTTTTTTTTGTGTGTGTCCAGACTGCAGGTGGAGGAGGAGGTTATGGTGAAGCTGTGTCTCCATAATCTGTCTTTGAGGAGCCTGTCCAAGGAGCCCAGTGTGACTTCCAGCCAGATGATTCTGTGCTGTAAAAGACTGGCGGAGCAGCGTTTTCCCCTCATGCAGGGCCTCCACATCTGTGTTTCTCACTTCTTCTCAGTCATGCAGGATGGGGACCTGTGTGTCCCCTGGGACTGGAAGAGTTGAGCTGGAGGAACACAGTCCTAAGCTGCAGGATTCTTAGGCAGTGGAAGGAAGTATTTTTTATAGCAGCTTAGTGTTGTTCACAACAGATTTTATATCTGTCAGTTATATCGGTTAAGGTAAACCTTTGGAGAAAAAAATCATATGTTAAGTGGTTCATTCAAGTTGTTGTTGTTATTCATAAGGAAGGGAAGAAAATGGAAAACATTATGCTGCCTAAAATGATGTTCTTTTTCAAAATTTCTCAAATGTTTGCATTTCTCCTAAAACAGTGAAGCGTTTGACCTCATCAGTAATCAAAAAGGAAAGCCTGAGAACCAGTGCTCAGTTGAGCCATGTAAAGGGATGTGAGTAGGCATTGCTTTGCTGTGCAAAATGCAATAACACTTAAGCTTTTTTCAGGGTTGAGGTCTTAACATTTGCATGGTTTGACAAGTCAGTGCTTTTTGTTCCTGTGTGTCGAGTTCACTGAGAGTTAAATAATGGTTAAAGGCACAATCTGTGACCTAATTGTAAACTGAAATAGTCACGAAACCAGCAAAATTCAATGCACAGGCTTAGAACCTGTTATCACTCGGAGTGACAGGCTGACACTAGACAGGTGGAAAGGTTCAGTATACTTAAAATGAACTACCACCGCAACCACATTTAAAGGTACAGGTTCTTCTGGTCTGAACAGCGACACAAGAAGGTGTGGTGAAAATCCTGCTGTAATGGAGAGAGGCAAAATGCAATAAATCATAAATATAGGAATAACAGCACTCCTTTGTCTCTTCTGGAAGGCATTCATGGTGTTGCACTCAGCCGTTTTAAAAGTTATACAGTGATAGTGATACAGCCCCCAGTTCTGTCATTAAAATGGTTTGAAGGGCAGGGGTTTCAGATGCTGTTGAATGATCTGGCAATAGTTGAAAGCATACTAATGCTCTTAAGTTACTAATATTGCTACTGTAGTAGTCTGAATTGCTATTTCTTTTAAACCTAGAAGTCAAAGTTTAATTGTTGTTCTACCTGTAATTTATGTGATCAGAAAGAGAACTGTAGGGAGGCTAAATGACTTCACTTCCAGATAATCCAGGAACAATAACAAGGACTTTATACAGTGTTATGTTACAAGTGAGATCAGCATGTGGACTAAAGTGTGTTATTATTGGTTGCTTCACTGAATGGAGATCTTTTTGGACAAATGTTTATTTTTTGGATATTGGACATAGATGTTGTGTACAGTCCAATGGCTTTGGTTCTGGTGGAGTACTCGTGAATTAGATTTGAACTTTGTAAACATACCATAGCTGTGAAACAGGTTCCTCTCAAACAAAAATGGTCATTTCTGTCTGAACTGTTCATTAAAATATCTGTTAATGTGAGAAAGCCCCTGACTCTCAATAACAAGCTTCCAGTTCATTCTGGTGTCAATGTGACCGCTCAGGTACTCCACCACCTTTACACTCTCTCCCAAAATACACAGCAATTGTGAAGTCAATCACCATCTCCCTGGTCTTGGCCACATTCAGAAGCAGGTGATTTTTTTCTAGCCCACTCCACAAAATTGTCAACCAGTGATCTGTACTCCTTCTCCCGCCCTTAACTTGTACACCCAACCACTGCAGAGTCATCAGAAAACTGCCAGTGGTGTTGACTCTGTGGTGTAGAAGGTGAACAAGAAGAGAGACAGTGGAGCTCCTGCTACTCACCACTATCTCAAGACACTTCCTAGTTGGACAAACTGCAGTCTGCCTGTCAGGTAGTCAGTAATCTAGGAGTGGTGGATATGTCTTAGTCCATAGTTTGCAGCTCCCTCAGTAGCAGTGGCTACTAGTGTTAAATGCACTGGACAAATCAAATAGCAAACGAGTGTTTGGGTGTGTGCAAGTCAGATTGCATATACTATTCACTAAATGAATACTAGTCACTAATTGTTCGATAATCATAAACCTCCATGGTTTGTTGTTGTTGCTGTTGTTAAACTAGCTAGCTTGTAGTAGGCCCCATAAAACGGTTAACTCCAAAATTGTTCGTGTGTGGTCTTACTGTAGGTGTTAATTGTAGTAAGAACAATATGACAAAATCAAACCTATTATGTGCATTTAAAAATATAAAAATATAAATACAAATGTCTGATCAAAAATATTAGTTGTATTTCGTTTTTTATGCCAAACTAACAAATTTCAAATCATATTTTTCGCCAAGATGGCCAGTTTGAGTAACGTTTTTGTGTATTCTACGTCATTATGTAACAATGTCATCACGCAATGAGAACACGTCATTGAGCAACTTTTAACAGCAAATCGACCTTCGTGTAAGTCCCCCTGAAAATTAGTTGGCACTGCCACAAAAACACCAGTCTGACAGATAGGACTTAGGATTGTAGACGTGTGACGACCCCGTCTTTTGTGGCTGCTGGGCTGGCTTTTGGTCCTGCTATTCTTTGTGTTGCAGATGGGCGTAGTCGGTCTGATCATCATTGGGAACACCTGGGCCCGGTGTTCTCAATACTTTAAGAGCACAACACCACATGGTCTCTGGGGGGACGGAGAGAAAACTCTGCTCCCCAGTCTCCATGCGCCTCATCCTTGAGTTCTTGCTTCCTTCAGCCATCCAACATTCCACACACTATTTTCACACACATGCATACATGCAATCACCACTGATTTACTGACCGCCACATCCCATACCACAGGTTAATCTTTTGTTAGTTTAAAATAAATAATAATAAAAATAATAAGTTTTGCTTTAAACGTCTGGTGTTGCCTCCCGTTTTTTGTCTTTGCTTGAGCTGGTTGTGACAGACGACATTGTCTAATCACAGCCCTTGGAAGACAAAACTGTGGCTCCAACCAAACAGTTGACGAAAAGTCAATTGCTATCTTTGATTCAACTTGCATTCTCGGATTACCTGCAAAAAGATACAAGGGGCATCTAGCATAATGAATGGGGGTGCAACGAATCACAAAACTCACTGTTCAGATCGTTTAACAGTTTTTGTTTATGGATCGGATCATTTTTCGGATCAGTAAATATGAAAGAGTGGTTAGGGATAAATTCATTTAAAAATGTGCGACATTACTCTGTAGTCACCACCGTCTGTGAAGCCATCACCAAAGCCATTCGAGAGGATGACCGCCGGTGGCGAGTCTGCCCCGACATCGACCCCCTCCAGTTCTGGACTAGGTGGGTCCTCTGCTCCAGCACGGGACCTGTCTCGCAGGAACTCTCGTCCGTCGAGCCAACATGTCGCATGTTATTCGGGAAGGGAGTGGGTCCACTCTGTAAAGGTTAGTTTGTGTCATAGGTCAGTCTGTCATTGGTCCTAATTTTGATCCCGTTTCTACATGATATGGAGAAGGGTGCCGGAAACCACATCAGTAACAGTGGTTGCATTTTCTACCTTCTCGTTGAAAGAAGCCATTCTCTGGGTCAAACTCAAAAAGATAAAAGAGAACTGAGAAATAAAACTCAAAGAAAATAATGAAAAATAAAATCGAAGAACTGAGGACAAAAAAAAGTAAAAAGAACTGTTAAAAAAATAAAACTTCAAAGAAAATTCTAATGTTAGTTTTTTCCCATTTAGCAGGAATAGTGCCTTTAGAGCCAATTTTATGTTTTTTAAGGCTCTCACCAACCCAAATTTTGTCCCCTGAGCAGCTCAGGATCCACACGGCTTGTGCAGTGTAAATGAAGAGATCTTGAGGGTCGAGGCCGGGGTCAAGTGTGATGGGATAAGGAGATGCCATTTTTCTCTGGCCTAGCTTTCCTGAACCCATCAACCATCGCACATTGTCGACA
>JBBPCS010006087.1:0-10042 GCA_037974645.1 Hollardia meadi
ATGTTAAGTGTCATGAGATAACTTTGTTGTGAATTGGCGCTATATAAATAAAATTTGATTTGATTTGATTTGAAATGGCTGACATGGTTTTCCACCATTTCAGGTTTGACTGGAGCACTTTTAATTACATAACCTCTGCCCCCTTCTTTTGCAATGGTTTAATGGCATGTGACTGGAGAATTTGTGATACCAGCTTGTCTTCATGAGCAAAATGCATAGCAGTAATAAATTAATGCATTCATTAGCATTTCCAGGAATTTTGGTTAAAAGTTGCACTACATACATTTGGACGGAAACTTAGTTAATATCTAACCCTAACCCTGTAAACACACTATATATGCCACATTATGCTTCAACTATACCTGTATATTTCAGATGCTGTGGTACATTTGATTTACTGGGTTACTGTCAAAGATGCACTTTGACTCCAGTTTGTGAGTTTTCAGGTCAGCTTTTTACCCACTTCCCAATAGATAGATAGATTCAGACACAAATGTATTTTTGTATTTTGTTCATGTTCGGTTTTATACAAGGGTTCTCAAAAAGGTTTTTGTTTTTTGTTTTTGTTTAGCAAATTCTAAGGCCTTGACATCATCATCCAGTTGGCATCCTAGGCTGGAACATTAGCAACCCACCTGTCCATTTTTGGTGCTCTCACACACTATGACAGCATTGTTGCCCCCAGAGATGGCTGGAATGTTGTCATTCACATCCAGGACCTGGATGGTGACCGGGACGTGACTCACCATTCGAGGGTTATCTGAAAATTAACACAAGAAACAGGTTGAAGTTGCTGCAGCACCTCTGTATTTCAGAGAAGCAATAAATTCATTGTTTATCTGCTATGGACAAAGTAAGTGATGGCCCTGTTTTTATATTTTTACTGTAAAGAAACAGGATATGGTGCTGGACAGGTATTCAGTTTTACTGGGTTATTTTTTCCACTTATTTTGAAGTAGTTGTTGTTCAGCAAATTTTCACATTGCATATTGTGTGTGCACCATATTCTTAATAGTAACAGTGTTATATTTCAGCATTGGTAGAGACAGAAGCCCCTTGGGGCCTGGAAGTATCACTATATGGATCAACATTCTAAAATTCAAAATATTCTGTTATTGTGCTGTATTTCACATGTACTACTTGTAGTCCTCTTACTGCACAGTATGTTGCTAGTCCTAGCTAATGCCAGATCTCTGCTGAAATTTAAATGATTGTGTCTGTCCAATTTAAAGCCACATCAGGCCCACGACAAAAAGCATGCAGAGCAAAAACATTTTGTGGACCATCAATGACAGGATGAAAAGCTCAAACCAATGTCAATGCAGAAAAGACACAGTCCTTACATTTTCAATAGTGTTTGTAATCAGATAATATACTTAATGTAAATAATCATGTGTGGGTGTGTGTATACGTCTAATTGTGCAACATCCAGTAGAACTCAAAACACAGTCCTTTCAATTACTGTATATACTGTAGCTATAGTCCCACTTGATTTCTCAGTCCAATTAGGTCTAACATTAAGAGAGAGAGAAAAAGAACTTTAAATATTGCAAAACAAAATGTCTTGATGATCAAACCTGACTTTATTAAGAATTCCTCACACCGAAATATCTCAGTTTATCATTTGTGCGTCAGTTCTCACACAGTTCAAAGACAGTCCATATATAAGGAGTTCATATAGACATTCATTCAGACATAAGGCAGCAGCTATAACAATTACCATGTGCTCACAGCAATAATAAGCTTTATGAGTAGCTGCAAATGCTCAGTGAAATGATTTGACAGCTTCATACTAAAAAAATTATATATTAACATATATATATATATTTATTTTAACCTTTATTTGACCCAAATATTCCCATTGAGATTGAGATGACTCTTTTACAGGGGAGTCCTGGCCAAGACAAAAAAAAGAAACAATGTGGAAAGAACAATGCCTCAGAAATTTTAGCAGGATTACTTTTGTTGTAAATGGGCAAAAACGTCCAAATCACTGTCCAGATTTTCAATGAGTCAAAACATTTAGTAGAATTCATTGCGGAGGATGATTTTTTCAGATGATATGTTTGCTAAATAGACATAAGGTGAAATTGCAGCGACTTGAGTAATTACACCCTGTTTATTTATAATCTTCATGTTTGTGGGTTATTCTTTTGGGGGTTGTGGGTTACTGTCACATAATTTTTTATAACGAGACTGAAATTTTGGAATTCATATTTGAATTGAAATAGAACTGTAGATTTCCCTGATGATTTACATCGAAATTTCTTCAAGAAAGGATCTCTTGGTGTTCAGTTTAGACAGGAGGAACATTTAAATGGATCTAGACTGTCAATTTAAATGTTATTTCAATTCAATGTATTGTTTTAAGACATACTTGCAAAAGGTTTTCTGTGTTTGGATAGGGTTTAGATGGAAAGTCTTTCATTTTTATCCATTTGTTTGTGGTTGTTGTTTAATGCCTACGCTTGTGTGTTTTCTTTTACTTCTTAATGCAACAGCAATTACAACCTCTTGGTCTTGGTTTGGAATTTGAAATGGGTTGGGGCATTTTTATATGTTTATAGAAATCACAGGAAATCAGAGAGAGAAAACACAGGCCCTGGCCAAACTCAAACCAGGGAGGTTAACCCCTCTGAAGAAAAAGGAAAGCTCCCAAGGGGTAAGTGATTGATTCAATTAGAGGAGCTAAGAAGGCAGAATAGTACAATACACACCTCAGACCTGTGATTTGTGCACACCTCATTTGGCTACAGCCAAAGCAGCTGTAGTTCATCAAAATCCAGACCTTTCTTTGGAAAGTACTCAGGCACATACTTCTGACAGTAGTTCTTGTAAGAGTGGTCTGTCATGTCCCAAAGTGTGGGAATTCTCATCCTGAGTGTTGGATGGGTGCCAAACACACTTCAGTGTCTGAGATCTAGGTGTTTTCCTGAGGTGCTTTGTTTGACCTTCATTTGAACTTTGAGAGGCACATTAAGGAAGTGGTTAAGGAAGTGGCTTTCAATGAAGAAACACTTCCAAAATTAAAACCATGCTTTCCTTTCAAGATCTGGAAAAAATTCACGTTTCGTCTCTTCCCGTCTTGACTATTGTAATTCATTGTTCACCACCCTCAGCGGCTCTTCTGTGTCTCGGCTCCAGTTGATCCAATATGTAGCGGCCAGACTTTTGACGAAAACACCATGTAGGGCACACATAACACTAATATTGGCCAATCTACATTGGCTTAAAATTCTTAATTTTTTTAATTACCTGCAAAGCACTACATGGGCCCACACTACATGTATATTTCTGAATTACTTTTTGCTCTGGTCACAGATCTCTGAGGTCTTCCAAACATGGCCTTTTGCCTGTACCAAAATCCAGGCTTAGAGCCAAAGGCGACCAAGCCTTTGCAGTTATGGCTCCTACCCTCAGGAACAGTCTTCTGCATTTTGTTTCATAATGTGTTTTTACCATTCTTATTGTTTTATCATTTTTATTGTTTGTTTGTTCCCGGTGTCTGCCTCCTGTGTAGTTTATTACAGTTTTTATTGTTTGATTTACTTTTTATTTCCTGTTTTTAACTGTATATTCATTTTAATTTTCTTCTGTGTTGCATTGTACAGCACCTTGTAATTCTCGTTTTGGAAGCCGCTTTATAATAAACTATATTAAATAATAAACTTTATTTTATTATTATTGTTATTATTATTTTCCAGACAGAGTACTGTAAAAAGCCACAGACATATAAGACACACAAGCCTTTTTTACCTTTGCTTTTTAAATATCCCGGTTGTGGGTCCCACACATGACACGTCAACAAAACGTCACACCCCTGTCCTGTCGGCGCACAGCGAAATGCAGAAAGCTTAAGAAGCTGCCAGAAGGTTCAAGGCTAACTTCTCTCATGTTCATTTCACAGTCACTGTGCCTCTATTAGTTTCTTTGCATTATATTGCCTTTTAAAATATGTGGAGCAATGCAAGCTTTCCAGATGATTTCTTTATTGTGTGGGTTAGACTGAGTGTTTTCTTTAACTACTTACTTTAATGATTAGAGAGACTGCTTTCAGTAATTTTAAACGTTTCCACATGTGCAATAGTGTCACTGCAGCAAATATGGGACATTCAAGCAGCAAAAAGTAAAACAAAACAGAACAGAGAATACCTTTTTAGTTTCAGTAACTTTTAGCTTCTAAAATACATTTTTAAACAGCTCTGATGGAGCTCTGGGTTTATCAGGGGAACTGCTGCTTTACTCCAAACAAATTCACTGGATGAACATATGTGTGATCTTTTGGATGTGTAGAAAAATGTTTTACTGACCATATATTTTAGTATATGGCTGGGCCGCTTATGCTCAATGTGCAAAACTATTGCCGATTTGTTAAGGTGGCCAGTGGTAGTGTCTATAATATGAAATTTTGCATAATAATATAAAATATCTGTTGTGAAAGTGTACTGAAGTAGCAGATCACGTGCCATGGTTAAGCTATGTTTAAGTAAAAAATAAAGTGAATTGCAGTTGCAAGAGGAATACTTTTTACTCATATCTTTGGATGTTCAATATGAAAGAGAACATATTCAAGGTTTCCCATATATGTTCATTTATTTGTGGTGGCTTGTCATTATCCTCCACATACTATTTTCTACTTTTACTATTTTAACCATTATTTGCACCTGACTCTCTCAAAAACACACACATAGACTTCATAGCCTGCCCAGGTATATTAACAGCCAACAAGGGATAGATTTTGGTGACCCATTTTTATCATTTTAATATATGTTTTTCTTCATCTCAGAGAATAACCACAATTGATTAACTAGTGGACCCACGCTGATTTTTTTTTTTTAAGAATGAAACTGTTTAAATCCATGTTTATTTGCTTGCAGTCAGCCTTAGCACATTGCTGTATTTATTGGAACGTTGATCTTGGAACTGATCTGTTCATGCTCCAACAACAAACATAATGGCTACCCACTCATTAAAAGAATGCTCTAGAGTACTACTAGTGATGAACAACTCCACAGTACCTTAAAGAGATAACTAGCAATTTGTCCCACTTTCTGCTAAATGTGTTGACTAATGCTTCAAGTTGTTCATACGAGTACAATAAAAACATTTCAATAATGCACACTGTTTGGTCATAAAACTACAACATTTCACTTCAGTTATAGTTAATATGAGTATAAACAGCATCAGTCTCATTACAGAAAATGATCTGTAATAATTCTGTCAAGCATTTCTCACATTTTGAGTAGTTTTCTTCATTTCCTTCAGCTTTACATCAGTTTGACAGAGCAAATAATGCATCACCTCCATCAGATCTGATCATGCTTATTGAAATTTAATTTTAATTACAATGAATGCAGCATAAAAAAGAAACCATAGAGGAAATATTGCTCTTTATATTTGTCAGATATTGACGGTTATTATCAGTCCTATGCAATAAAAAAATATATGTATTTAGAAAAAAAGTTAAATATGAAATATGATAGCTGAAATGATTCAATACATAATTTGACTAAATAAATAAATCTTTCTATTGCAAGCTCTATTGCGAGAAAAAGAAACCCCCTCTGTCCTCAGGGGCCTCATTTGCAAATATGAGTCATCACTGGGTCAAAATAGAATTCAAGAACATTAGCAAAACATCACATCCTGAGGACAATGCTTTAATGCTCTCTATAAACATTTCAGGGGTTGTTGAAGCATTAAAGTTGCCCAGGTATAAATGTGAAATAAATCTGCAGTAAAATTCTGATAAAATTGTACTGAAAATTAAGAAGTCTGTTCCCAACTGTGATTCTGCAGTTTAATCGCTGTGACTGACATTTGGCCACAAGATGGCAACAAACTAATTACAGCTGATCGCACAGAATTGCGCACCACTGAGCAACTACTCCAGAGCAGTGTGGCACACATCACTTTCTACTGTTGCAGTATGTTAAAAGTTTAAAACATAGAACCAACTGATGTGTTAATCTGTGTGAATAGCAATAATTCATAAAGAAACTGAAATTCACTGAAGTGAATAAGACAACAGAATCTTTGTAATCTCTAAAGTGCATATTAAAGAACAAACAGTCTTCTGATACAATAGGGTCACTTATATAATGCTGAATATGAAATGTGAATATGAATATGTGAATATATACAGTATATGATATCTCTGAATACCTGATCTCTGCAAGGTTTACAGTTGCAAAGTATTAGTTTTTGTATAGTAAAATATGTACATGATGCAATTAAATTATGGACGACAACATTAAGCACTATAAATATATGACTTTGGTAGCATTCATATACTATGGTGTAGACAAATAGTTTTAATCCATGCACATCTCTGTGAGGCACAGCTGGGCTTTGAACATCCTCACATACATCCTCACAGTTGCTAACATGCTGATGCTAAAAGTTACTTGTAGTGTTTTATTATTACAATAAAACTCTATGGAGCCTTTGTTAATGCGAGCGTCCCCATTTTGTGCGTGCACAAACACAAGGACATACTGTACATGCATCTGCACGCCAGTGATGCGATTTGCATTCCTAAAAAAATGTTTCCCAGGTTTTGGAACATGCCAAGAAATGCAGCAAAGCACCAGCTAAGACAGGGAAGAAGAAGACTGTATAACTGCATCACAGGGATGGAAACAATACAGGATTTAAAACATGCTTTTGTGACAGCCTCTGCTGTTAATATGTACTTTGCTGTGTTAATACTGTGTTTACTTATTTTGAGGTGCAAGAGGAACAGACAGCTGATCTACCTGATCTGAAGCACCTGGGCCCAGTTCTCCACAAGATATAAGTCCCAGCTTCTACCCTGGCTCTCTCTCTCTCTTCCCCTCCAGCGCCTTTTGTTCTGCTTAGCTTTGTTTTGTTCTCCTCCACAACAACACCCACCACATTATATCCACGCATCCACACTGATGTTATTGACTACCACACCACACCTCACCTTTAAATTTATTGTTCAGTTGTTGTTTTGGTTTATAATAAATAACTTATGTTCACTGCAATTTTGAGTCCTTTCCCGCTTTTGTAATGGCCTATGGACCGTGTTATGACAAAATAGGGGTTTGTCGGTTTTGTTCTTGTCTGTGGCTCGCAATCTAGTTAAATCTTTTGTAGACTTGTTCAAAATTCGTTTGGTAGCTCTCTGGCATTCGGTAACTAGTCACGCATTTTACCTCGTTTAGTTTTCATGTTGGTATTTGTTTGGTGCGTCAAGGCTTAAATAAATGATAAGAACATACAGTACATCTGAACTTAATTTGTATTGTGGTTTATGTGGACCTGAAGGTAGGTGTTTTCCTTCAGGTTAGGTTGTGTGATTAGAGATATGGTGCCGGCTGGTTCGCAGGCATGTAAAATTGCTTTGAAATACGTATGGCGCACTCATGTTTCTTTTTTCCTTTGTTTACTTTGGCGGTAAACACTTGTTTGCTCGTTTGTGAGCGTACTTCCTGAGTGAGGGAAAGAACACAGTGCATTGTAAGCTGGCTGAACTGGGTAAGTTGCATGATTTGTGTGGAGGCTTTTGGGCAAATTTGGTTTGAAGTTTAAGTTTATAGATTTTGTTGTTTTTCTTACCTCAGGCCTTGAGAAAGAATTCTAGTCCTAGTGCCAGTGGTTGTTTGTGCTGGTACCAAGTGGGCCAGGTGACAGGTGCAACTCGTGTGCATGGTACTCGTAAAAGTGGTGCAGTTTTCCCTGGTAGGATGTAGTGGTGTTCCCTTTTGGGTTTGCTGGGCGATCTTTGTAGTGTTGTGGTAAAAGTGGTTGAAGCATTTGCTTGGGAGCATGTCCGTGGTTTCAGGAGGGTTGCTAGTTCGCTAGTCGCTCTCCTGATCCAGCGGTCTATAGTGCATAAATTCCCACCACAAGTAGCTGCATAAAGACTAGGGGGGAGCTTAGTTAGCCGGGAAAGGTGGTTAGATAGTGGGGAAACTGCAAACCTCTTGGGGGTCAGAGGTAACTTCACCATTTCTGCCTGGGCCCATTGGTAGTGTGCGTAAGGGTTGCTTATTTGCCTGGTTTGCTATTGTAAATATTTAAGATGATATTGAAGAATTTATTGCCGCTCCATCTCAGGAGTCCCTGGATGGGTGCACTAAAGAGCAGTTGCTCATGATTGCTGAGCATTATTCAGTGGTGGTGGTAGGAGAAAAGCTTCTTAAAGAAAATATTAAATCAAAATCAGTCTTATCAATATCAAAATTAATTGAACCTGGAATAATGGCTGAAAACAAAGGAGTCCCACTGCATTATCTATTCAGATGCAGGGTTTAACTTTCAAGCAGCAAAAATAAATTTTGATGGAACACGAAAAAAATGAAACACGATTTGGAAGTTATAAAAGCAGCTCGAAGTAGAAATAATTCACCAGCAGTGTGAGAAAGCGAAATTAGATTTGGAGGGGTGTAGGTTGTCCATGATCAGAGATGGCTTGCTGTATACTGAGGGTCAGGATAGGCAAGTGCCAAGATCTGATGGGTATGCCTTTGATATTAATGATTTGCGTTTATTGCCACAGTTTAATGAGAGAATGACAGATGCTTTTTTTGTCTTGTTTGAGCATGTTTCTAAGGCAAGAAGCTGATCTGATGTGGACTATGCTCTGATGCTCCAGTGTGCACTCACAGGAAAAGCGCAGGAGGCTTATTCGTTCATGAAGGCAAAGGATAGTTTTAGCTACTCCAAAATAAAGTCTGCTGTGCTCAAGGCTTATGGACTTGTGCCTGAGGCGTATCAACAGTGTTTTAGGTTATGGAAAAGGAAAAATGGCCAAACTTATGTTGAGGATGCTAGCGATCTGAATACCCACTTAAAACGCTGGTTAACTGTGCTTAACATTGCAAGTTACAAGTTATATTACAAGCAAGAAAAACATCACCACTGCTTCTACTGCTGTTGTGTAAGCAGCAGATTAATTTGTCATGCTTATTAAGAGCAGTTTTAGTGCATTGTTGCACTTGATGATGTTGGATGGCAAAGAAATAATTCTGGCGCTGCTTCAGTGGATCAGTTGCGGCAAGGGAAAACTTGGTCTTGTAAATTTGATTCTAATTTACAGGGGAATTTTGACAAAAGGCCTGCAACTACTGCCATGAGGCGGGGCACTGGAAGGCCAAGTGCCTGGTGTTACAGGCTAAAAATAAGGGACTAAAACTTAATGTTAGCATATGCTACTTTCATTAGAGATGGTTTTGCTTCACTGGGAGGAAGCGATGTTAAAGTCCCGATAAAAATCCTGAGGGATACAGCTCGAGCTATGACTCATACATTGTGGACTCTGGGTTGACTTTATCAATTAATAATAATTCATTTATTAATGAATTATCCTCATTCATGGGATTGGTTTGAGTATTTTGCAGATTCCCTTACATAAAATGGTCCTAAGCTGTGAGCTTGTGCAGGGTGTGGTGGCTGTAGGGGTGTGGCCAGCGTTGCCCATGGAAGGTGTTCACTTTATTTTGGGCAATGACATGGCACCTGTAGGTACACCTGGTTCGACTGGCACTGTTTCTGAGGAGGGCTCCAGTGGGTTACCAGAGGTCCTGACAGCTTGCCATGCGCAATGAGCCAGAGGCAATACCTGAGGGGATGTGTAGTGATGTTGATTTGGAGGTTCCATCTTTGTGTGATTTTCCGTTGTTAGTGTCACCTGATGAGTTGTTGCATGAGCAGCAGAGTGATACTACAAAAGAGACATTTGACTGTGTTCTGTCTACTACTGAGATAAACAGTGCAGCTGGTGGCTACTTTTTGCAGAATGGTTTGTTGTTATAAAGTGGCTTTCTCTGCGTAGTGACTTTGTGGGAGATGCTGTCAATTTCATCCACTGATCTTAAAAGTACCACACAAAGTGAAAGTGGACACTTTGGTATGAGGAAAACTTATCTCAACATTTTGAGTGTTTTTTGGCCGTGCATAAAATTGTCATGATTCACCCTCTGTCAGATCTGTTCTCTAGTAGATTTCCACTCACCTCACGTCTGCCCCGCTCTACCTGCCAGTCACGCCCACATCGTCAAGACTATCAGACTCA